>VTPC01006802.1:20700-68509 GCA_011009095.1 Ignelater luminosus | reverse complement strand
AGAACACTACAAAAAGAGAAAAACGATACAATATACAACTACTCCAAGAACAATCAATAAGAGAACTCTACCAACAACGACTGGATCAAAAGCTAATAGAATTCAGGTATGACAGCATCGTAGAAACGTACGAGCATATAAAGGAAAGCATAAAGCAAGCAGCATTTGAAGCCCTTGGAGAGAAAGAATTTACAACTAAAAAACACCACTATTACGAAATAAACGAACATACAAGAAGAATAATTGAATAGAAAAGCAATTATATAAAAAATGGCTCAGTACAAAAAACGAGGAAGATTATAAAAACTACAGAAAAAATACAGAGAGGTGAAAAAACAAATAACACAACAGAAGAATGAAGGATGAGAAAGAACTTGCTTAAATATAGAAACATACCGGGGAGGAACAAGAACTTCGGAATCGTGGAAAGTACTGAAAGGACTTAAACAAAACTCAAGAGAAAAAATTAAACTAGGAAATATACAGGACAAACAGTGGGAAGATTATTATAAGGAACTCTTAAAGGAGCAAAGACCACAATTTGTTGAAAAAGAGAACACGCAAAGACGAAGAAGCAGCTTCCAGAGACAAGAAATACAAATAACAGAGATGGACATTGGAAAGGCTATAAAATCGATCAAGAGCAATAAGGCACCTGGACTGGACTTATAAAATACGGATCACAAAAGCTGGACCGAAAAATACAACGGATGTTTCAAAAAACAATAAATGGAGAACAACTCCCAAAGGAATGGACTCCTGAGTATATAATCTCAATATTTAAGAAAGGAGACAGAAAACTATGCAAGAACTATCGAGGAATAAGTGTACTACCATCAGTGGGAAGACTATACGGAAAGATACTGAGAGAGAAGATAGAACAAGCAACAAGGGGTAAAATAGGTGAAGACCAGGCAGGTTTCACGGCAGGAAGATCGTGCATAGACCACATATACACATTGGAACAACTGCTGGAAAGAAAAAAGCAAAAAAGAAAGATATGCATATGGCATTTGTAGACCTGAAGAAAACCTTCGTCTTAGTACCCAGATCAGAACTATGGGAAGCAATGCACAAACTAGAAATACAGAAAGAGCTAATAGAAACCACAAAAAACCTGTACAAAGAAAATAATGGGCCCATCAAGACGGGAACTACGTCACCAACGCTGTTGTTAAAAGCATGGAAGAAAAAATGTGAAAGTACGGGGGTAAAGGTACGAAACAAATACCTGCACACACTTAGCTTTGCGGCCGATCAAGTCGTGATTGCCCAAGACCCTGACGATTTCAGTTACATGATGAGGAAGCTACAAGAAGAATATACCAAGGCAGGCTTCGAGATTAACTTTGCAAAAACCGAATACCTATCAACAACAAAAGAGCAAACAAAAGACCTACAGATTGACGACAATTTAATAATCAAATGAAAAGATAAGTACAAATACTTAGAGGTTATAGTAACGAAAAAAGCGACAACAGAGGAAGAGATTAAGCAAAGGCTAGGACAAACAAGAACAGCAATTAGACAACTTAACTTCGTTTGGTGGGATGGACACCTAAGTATGAAGACAAAAACGCAGGTCTATAAAACGTCAGTGCAAAGTATTATGACATACTGGGACGAAAATTAGATAATAAACAAAAGAAATAGGAGTAAAATAGTAGCAATAGAGATGGGGTGCCTTCGAAGGTGTTGTAGAGTAACGAGAAATAGATAGGAAAAAAAACGAAGAAATAAAACAAAGAACATTATTAGAAAAAGAAATAATAACGTACATAGAAGAGAAAAGACTAAAGTGATACGGAGATGTAAGAAGAGCCAGCGACAGCAGATGGATAAACAGGATAACAGAATGAAGCTCTATAGGAAGAAGGATAAGAGGACGACCCAGAACATCCTGGAGAAACGATGTAGACGACGTCATGAGGAGAGGCATGAACGATGGGGAATGGTACGACAGAGATAGTTGGAAACGGTTGAGTGAAGGAAGGCAGTGAAAACTGTAGAATCTTTGAATATATAACAACTTACATGTTGGTAAACGAGAAATAAAAATTGAAACTTCTCTTCATTTTTCAAGTACAAGTCCACCCTGTATAAAATAGAAGTTTCTTAGTTTTATCTTTGCTTCCAAATAAATAAAAAGAGATGTCCATAATAATAAAATACACTTGAATAAGGTTTCAAGCTGTTTTGCTCTACATCTGGTTTAATTCTAAGCTTTATCTTATCTCATATTAGCGAATATTTTGTATTAAAAATGACCACTGACCACACCTGCAGACGTATGTAAACTTGTTTGAATGAATGCGATAATAAACAAATAAATTCTTGATATACAAATGTTAGGTATTTTAGTATTGTTCCGGTTTCGTGGCTAACAACATCGTACACTAAATTATTTAGTTTAATGTTATAATTACAAGTTTTGTAAATTATTAATATAATAATCCATAATAATCGTTATAAGCAATACAAATATCACGTGCTACTAAAAGTTAGTGAATTTGTTGTGAAATTTAGTTCCTTTCTTTTCCTTTTCTAAATTCAGAGATTCAGCAGCTGAGATCGTAAGTTATTATGTTTATTGTCTTATTGTTTATATGAATTTCTTGTAGGTAAGGAAGATAAATAATGTTAAAGTTTTTGTCATGACCGAATTTCTTTACGTTTGATATTTTTTTAAACCTGCAATTTGAATACTTGTAGAGTTACTTATTGACTTTTTCTCTATCATAATTCACAACTGGGAATTTTAAATCTGAAAAAAGTTATTCGCATAGAGCAAATCAATTTCTAAAATATACAAATATGCATTATAGATTTTTTTTTGCTGACTTTATGTAACAAACAATTATTTTTTGTGGCGATAAAGCAGCCAACAGTCGTAAATAACAGAACAAATAGGTTGATAACTATAAAAAATCTAAATTGTACAGACGCTATAAAAAGTAATAGAGTTGCGGTTTTTAGTATTGATTGTATTGAGAACCACAAAATCTAACACCTAATACCTAAATATGTACGTGTATTACACTATAATATTAATAATAATACGTTACCATCAATATTTTAAAAGAATTTTCAACTATTTTTTCTACGTTAATAAATTTATGGAAAATATTCAGCATCGATTGTAATATTAGAGAGTAATGCTATAGTTTCTGCATTCTAGAAATTTTCTAATCTTGAATACATTGAAATTGGTTACATAGATATTAGTAATATTTAAGCAATGCCCAATTTAGGAAGTGCAGTGATACAATGTGGCTGTTCGCATATAATGAGCCTTACAACAGAAGCAACATCCCCAACGCTAAGCTTTGTTTGCAATGTGTGCTCAAGGAACTTACTTAACTTAGTTCCTTCTTTTAAGTTTGAAATTTGACGATTAAAGGTATTTAGGAGAAATGTGTTAGCGAGGCAAGTTCAACAAAACGATTAGTTCTACGTTCTATAACAATTACACAGTGCCTCAAAATGAGTGCAAAAGTTCTAAAATCAGATTTCTCAACGAAGATGCATAATATCTGACCATAATATACTTCCAAAAGCATTCCACCTGATTAGGTCAAATAAGTTTGTAATGTGAGTACCATGATTTCTTCACGTTCTTTCGAGGTTTTTTGTCCATAATTTGTGAACTGTAAGATATTTTATTTTGCTGTCTGCATCGAAGTTGTAGCTTAAGTCAAAAGGAATAACTCTGCTGAACGTACTTATCAATTCAATATACTTACGCTCTGGGTTTCAGAAATTATTTCAATGTGCATTACGATGACATTAAAAAGATAAAGGTTTCCCGTGTTCAAGTCTAGGGACCACTAACCTATCTGCTTATTCACACTTGATCAAACTCTGATTCATAGACGTCCTTCAGTAGGGGATTGCCACTGCATTCTCCAAAGCTATCAAGATGGCATCAAGGGGTTTCATTCCACTTGGCGATACGTCTACAGAACCATCAGTAAAACGAGTTTTCTATCTTTCTAGATTTAACCGCTAGAAGTCACGAAAAATTAGCTAAATTCAACTGTAAAACATTTTTTCTAGACAACGAAAAAAAAGCAAGTTGCGTTTGCGGATTTGTAAAGAGGAAACCGCCATGCATGTTTCCCATGCAAGAGGTTTCCAGCGAAAAACAAAAAACGATTGCCTACGAAACATTCACCAATCGCAACGAGATTCGAATATGTGTCCTCTAAATAAAATTGGCATAAGTGCAGTTTGATCCGGTTGTTTTTTCACTCCCACTCCAACATTTAGAAAGTGGTGCGTTTTCCGGATTATCTAAATACGTAACGAAACATTCTATCGAGATGGGACATATGAGTCGAGTACGGAGCTCTTCGATTTATCTTCCGTTAAGATATTACGAGAAACCGAATTTTGATCATCTTTGATTCGTTGTGGTTGGCTTTTGCAAAAGTAGCAACTACCAAAAAGCTCTTGACTGTATCTCAAGAGTGGTCAACTTGATTGTTACATTTCTAAAATACTAGAGAAACTTGACCGTTTTAAAACAATTGAAGGTAGCACTGTAAAATGGTATTAGCTTACTAATAGCATTTGATGCCTTAATCACGAACTCGAAAAATAATCTAGAAATCGATTGTTCACTTTAAAACAATATGAAGAAGTCATGTAACTCACATTATGAACTTTGAGCTTAGAGAAAACGCTTAATTGTCTCAACCCACAGAATTCCTTCGGGAATAGACTATTTTGGTCAGATATTATTGATTTTTGTTGAAGAGTTTTATCTCAGGATTTTGCTGTTGCACTGTGTTATTATTTCTCAACTATACGACCTCTGGTTTTAAAGTGGAACACTATATATTTTAATATTTGATTACCCCCGGTTTCTCGTTCATTTTTAATTACAAATATATAACACTGCAGGAGTTTTGACGTTATTCACCTGTTTCTTGGAAAACTTTGCCAAACTTCTTGCAAGTAAACTTTGATCTCTACTGTTGCGGGTCGATTTAATTATATAGGGTAATGCAAGAAATCGTAAAACCATTTTTTGTTTGATCTGCCTTGAAGCATCAACAACTAGATAGAATGACTTTCCAAACATTGAACTTTCACTTGTAATTGAGTAATTCACAGATCTTGTGTTCTCAATTGGCCATGAAAGAGAAGGAAAGACAATTTGGCACATTCCACATATACGTACAATCTTTCTGCCTTTCTCTTTCATAGCCAACTGAAGTCACAAATCTTATGAATCGGGGTTATCATATATGGCGTATTCTCGTATTTCTTGAAAAAGCGGAGAGTTTGTTTTTCAAGTAAAACCAAATTTCACTGATTTACACAATAGAAAATTAAGAAGACACACTGTAAGGTTTATGTACTATTTTAAAATAATAAAAGTGTAAAACTAGAGGTAAGTAACAATGGATTTTTCTTCAACGGGACGTATTTTGGTATAACGTCAGACATGCTCCAATCTGTAGATAAATTGGTGTTGGGCTTTATGTAGCAAGTACTTGTTGTACTTTAATATACAAATAAAGAAAAATATAATTAAAACAGAAAAGAAGTTTTGAAATCTAAAATCAAGCGGCTTTTCTCCCAAATGACCTACTCGACGGTAACACATGGTATCATCAAGATGGTGCTCTATCGTATTATGCTATTTTAGATTTAGATGATTTACTCCCAAATAGATGAATTGGAAGACAAACTTGGAGATATCAATTTGATTATAATGCCAGAAATAGTGCATAACAATTTATCTATCGATTAGGGCCTTGCAGTGGTACATTGGCGATGGTCAACGTCTTGAGCAGTTAATCTAAGGTACTACTAAATTACATACTGTTGAACAAAAATTTACTGCTGCTTACTTCTATATCTCAATAACGCAACGATGATCAGAATAAAAGCGAATAGATAGAAACTGAGTCTGCACGAGATGCTTGAGATTGGAAAGTAATTTCTCGAGAAGTCTGGGATCAAACTCATGGAGTGATACGACCCAAACTGAAAAAGGTTAGGTTCTTGGACATATGAAATGCCATTTTATATTAAAAACCTGAAAACTAACATCATTGTCAAATGTAAATCAATCGCCGTGAAAACTAGTAATCGACTCAATCAATTCAGTAACTACGTTTTTAATCTTACTATTAGCTCTTAGTGATCCTCAGGTGTTTTTTTTATTACTTTAAAATAGCACGCAAGCTGTAGATCCTACAATAAATGTTATATTATTAAACGAAGAACTTTAATTTCTAACAAAATTCACGAAAAAATGCTGCGTTGCCATTTAAGGAAAAATCCGATGACGTCATCACTTTCTTCGACAAAGTCGAGAAGTTACAAAAATCAGCTTAAAATGATATATTCTTATTGAAATCACTTTGTATGTCCTAGTGATTCCTAAACAATTGTTATACCAATATTCTAGTTGACTATTCCAAACTTTACGACCATGGTGTATATCATCCTTCTTCTGATGTATTGTTTTATTATTTGTCCCCTCGTCAAAGAAGAAAGGTAGTTCCGACGCTACTAAATTGCAACAATTTTGCATGATTTGTATTGCTTGTGTTTTCTCTATACCTTAGATTCTAAGTATTCGGGATATAACTGTCTAACAGCTAGCTTCAGAAAGTTGAAACATCAGAAGTAATCTCAGGATTTAGAATTGAGTATGATTCACGGATGGGGAGACAACGCGCCGTTTTTGGCTTCTCGGGAATTATTAAGACTCTGCTATGGGATTCTGAACTTACGATACGATACGACTCATCGAAAAGACTTCAAACGATACAAGTTTTCTGGCATTTACTCTTGTTATCGTCAATACCACAATACCACAAAGGTTGTCGTCAAAATATGTTAAAACTTCATCGGAACAACGATTGTTAAATGTGATTTATGATTGGGAAAAGTCAGGGTTTTTTTGGAATTCCTGAATTTTCGCAAGATCTCAATATATTCCATACTAGATAATTAAAACAGATATAAAGATGGTGTTTTGGATTTGAAAGCGGAGACAAAAAAGCTTAATGTCTCAAACACAAGCTTTCAGTGAAAAGCAAGAAACGGTGATGCATCTTGGTAAAATTCAAAAGTTGTCCAAAAACATCGCAAAGTGAAACCTTTCAAAAAATATATTAGCACTGCTTATGACGATCTTTGTTACACGAATCAATTCGGTCCCAGAGGCCGAGCTTCTATATTACTATTGTCTTGATACTCGTACATAAAACTTTTGGTTATCACGCAACCAGCTATTGAATATTTAAATCATTATCTTTAAAAACTCCAAAGCTTTGTTTCTCCGATCTCCATTTTTATGATATCTAAAGCAACAATACCAAATAGTAGCGTTGGTAGAGATGCGACTAAATTTGATTGATTCTCGAACAACCAAATTCTTGATTATTACTGTAATTCTTGCCCGAAGTATTGAGCTTCTTGAAAGCTTCTTACAAGCGTAATCTTAACTATTAATACCTTTTTTCCTAACAATAGTAGCACCAGAAATTTGTTATTGTGTGCAATTTCATCATAATATATCTAACCACTATGTTTTGGTCTTGGTAGGCCTTTTATTGTGCTAACTTTGTTTGGATGTGGACTTAGCTGTTTACTTGAAAATTATCTGGACTCGAATACTTAACATTATCTAAAAGAAAAACTGTATATGGCTTAGGTCGTCTGCTTTAAACGTCTCTAGAAATTCCTTCAAGTTTCAGTTATATTGTTCTGTCAATCTCCCCGCTATTTCTGAGTTTCTGATTTGTCAAATGTAAGAATCTTGTCTGTTACTTATTTTTTCTCCTGAAAGGTTATTCAGTATTTTAGATTTAGATATAAAGTTTAAAATGTGTTCTATGATTCTTGCTTTGAGTCCTAGTTTGTAACCAGACAATTAAACAGTAAAAAGCTTTGATTGGTTGAATAAAGAATCGCTTGGCTGATACTTCTCTTTGCTTGGAAATTCTAGTCTTCTTGATAAGGGATTTCATGACTATCGTTTCAGCAGAGGCTCGCAATGTTTTGATCAATTCTAAAGTGGTTTGAATCAAGATATGTTTAAAAAATGTTGCTCTAAGAGTCTAGATTGAGAACAAAATGAAGATCCGTTACGAAATTTTCTAAGTTTCTAGGTTTGAGGCGTTTATTAATTTTTTACTTTTAAGCAATTGGTAGACTATTTGACTTTTAAGCTTTTCAATTTCGACTTGAAATATAGGACTTTTTCTTTGCATCTCGAGCCTTAAAATGTGTCTGAGCCAAAAGTATATGGTTTGATTTGACCTTTCAATCAGATGAGTCAAGAAAACGTGAATGAGTGAAGGAGAACTACGTACGTACTGTAGTTGACTTTCCATAAACTATAGTATCTATTTTACCTTTATCAAATAAAGGATAAACATCCGTAAGATGTCATATATTGTTTTCCCACAAATAAAATTATTTTACCTTTACTTACTGATCTGATCATCCCTTTCAAAATTTCCCTTATAATGAATCTTGTTGTCACCTAATTGTGACACTTTTAGAAAAGGTTCTTGTGTTACAATAAACCTTGAATGCTGATTCTATGGTTGTAAAATCATTTATTGATAAAAGTAATTGAACAGTAACAAAAAAATATTTTTTCAAAAATTGATTTTATGAATATATTAAATTTGATGTGTACATGTTTGAGATTGGCCCGTCACTTGTAAAACTTCTTAATCTGAATTAAAGCTGTAAAAACATCTTCTAATTATATTTTGGGACATTTCTGGTTACACCGGAAGCTTCTTGGTGACTCATAAACCTTTTCTTGGAGAGCGGCCATAAACAGTAACCTAAAGAATTGACAATCAAGAGAATTTGATGATCGCTCTAGCAAATGAAGGCACATCTTCTAGAAAAGTAACTGTCGACATATTCATTTGTTTTAAGAACAGTCTGCTACTAAGATGCCATCGTTTGCCGTGGGAAACCTATTATTTGAACAAATCTGGAAATTCCTAACTTCGTTATTTTTCAATATTAAGAAGTGAAACGCTGCAGGAACATTTCTTGATTCTTTGGCTAACAAACTGTAATTCCTTCTCCCTGCCTTTATCGCAAGTGAAGATATTTAATCTCAAAATAGAATGCATGTTTTTATAGTCACCCGGTACTTAAAATTATTCCTGGGAATATCAACTTCGTAACTTATATTACTCCTTTTTAATTTGATCAATATAGGTATAAAGTTTGTAATTACAGTATGAAAGCCTCTTTAAGCCGACAAGCATGATTTTAAAACAATCCAGGCACATTTATATTCTTCAAGACAAACTTCTGGGAATTTAGCAAACAACTTGTATTGGCAATAACAAAGAGAAAGTCTCCTCTTTTTCTATTTCTTAGAAAATTCTCATAACTTGAAAAGCTTTTCTAATAGCGCTCTGTACTGAACTTAAATTAGATACATCTAGTAATCTTAACTTCCTAAACCAAAAATAAATTTTGGTTTAGTGAATAAAAGATCTTATAGTAAACGCCTTTTAAATTTAATTAGTGGAAATAGTAAAAACACAGTTTCTTATTTTAAATGGAAGTAGTTTTTGACCATTAGTATCTAACAATACCTAATTGGTATTCAGATAGTTTTTTGTACATGTCATTCATTCATCTTTTAATCATTACGTAGATAGATGTACAACTTACATAAACAAACTGTTAGGGCGATATAAGAATTTTAAGTGTAACTTCCCAAAAATCGACGATATAAAATCCAAGTCTTGTTTAATACAATGAAGTAAAACTCTAAAGAATCAGGAAGGCCAACGTACGAGGGTAATCTTTGCATAAATTACGGGAAAGAATCTCAACATAAAAACGTTTAGCAAAAAATTCTTTTGGCAATCTTGAAGATAGGTTTTTAGAACACTTTTATTAAAAGAAGCTATACAAAGATTTAAAACGAAATATTGTAGCTATTAAAAAACTAGATTCACTCATAAGCAGAAAAGTAAGCTTATGATAAATTTTACTTGTTTATGAAAAAGAAATTTTTGGGGATGAAATCGTTAGGATTAAAATTTGGCTTTTGACTCCACCTATGTTAGTATCAGCAATTCAACGATATCTACAGATCCCATTGATGGTACTACGATAGGCTAATGTCCGAGCAAAAGCAGAAAGTTCTTTGTAGAACTTTAGTTTAGTCAAACAAAGCTAAAGCAAAAGTAAATGAATTTGGATATTACTGAAATACAGCAGTAACTGATTTTCTTAAAGAAGACCAAAAGAGCATATACGAGATTCTCAATCAGACTTCTCGTGACGTTGTTACAGTTCGATATTGTTGGACAAAACTTAAAGCATTTCTTCTTTTATCAGCCTTCATCACTTTCTGTAATTTTAATATCTTAAAATTGGTTTATTATCTTAGGTGAACATGCTAAGGTAGTAATTTTGAGATAGATTAGAAAAACCAATTCACCCATATATTGGGCCACAACTTCTGGATGTAACACCTTTGGTTACAATAACAATGGTTATTTATGTAACAAGGACGAAACATAATTTTTTTTATTTAACATCCCATTACAATAAAAGCTGGCCTTAATGGTAAAGGACATTCAGTATTGGTTTTGACACATAAACGACTTAAAAGGAATGTATCCAGTGATACATTCTATATATTTTAAAGTTAGTATTAGTTTGACAAAGGGTATTTACTAGTTACAGTTTCATTCTTACTTTAAATTTGTATATAATACTATACTAGTTTACTAAATCTGTAGGTATCTTGCGTCTTAGTCTACGCACTAGTTTCATTAACTGATGGGCAAACACATTAGAATGAGATTCGAGTCTATCACGATACCTTTCGGCGCACTTTTTAATTTCTTCTTTTACACTTGGCACTTTAAGATCACTTTGTATAACTTCGTTTGGAATAAACTACGGGGCATCCACGATTATTCGCAAAACGTTGTAGTATTTCTATGTTTGAATTGGCGGCAGTACCCCAGAGTTGTATCCCGTAGGTCCAAATTGATTTTAAAATAGCCTTATATAGGAGCAGTTTGTTTTTAAGGGACAGTTGAAAGTTACGTCCAATTAGCCAGTACGTGCTGCTTAGCCTTCGTCATAGTTACTTGCGTTTTGTGAAAATATGTCTTCTCCAGTTTAGGTGGCGATCTAGGTGTATTCCACGGTACTTGCATTTATCAGCTTGCGGTATTTCTTGGTTATTTAGTCTTACTGAGGGACATGTTTTCCTTTTAGTTGTAAAGGTGATAAGCACCGATTTTGTTTCATTGGCCTTTATACGCCATTTCTGTAACTACTTCTGTATGCTGTTGAGGTTTTCTTGTAATAGTTGTGAGGCGATTCCAGGATTTATATGGGAGACTAGCATTGCAGTGTCGTCTGCGAACGTAACTGTGGTTGTGCTTGTAAACTAGGTAAAGCAATGGTCCCAGAACACTACCTTGAGGGACTCCTGACTGAATCTGGACTAGTTGTGTTGCTACATCTTGATATTTCAAGGAAAAGTATCTGTTCTGCAGGTACGATTTTATTATACAGTAATACTTTATTGGCAACTGTATTCTTATCTTATACAGCAAACCATCAAATGCCCTGTGCATTACATTGATAATTCTGTGTACCTGCTCTAACGTTGCATGTCCTTGGCAAAATCCAAACTAATAATTTGGGATCAAACAGTTTTCATCTATAATTGGCCTCAACCGCTTTATTTGCAGCTTTTCGAAGACCTTAGACAGAACTGACAATAAGCTATTCGGTCTGTATGACTTAACATTCGCGGAGTCCTTACCTGGTTTCAATACTAAAATAATTTCTGCAACTTTTCATTGTGGTGGAAAAAAACTAGTTGTTATAGTACCGTTAAATAGCTGTGTTAAAAATATCCAGCCGTTTTCTGGCAATTTCTTTAATACACAACCAGTAATGAAATCGTCGCCAGAGCTTTTTTTTTAATTTAAGTTCTGTAATATTGTGTCGATAACCTCTCGTTTTTTGAATTTCTTAAGAGGGAGTTCTAGCTAATAGAGCTGAGTTAAGAAATCATTTATTACCTCGTCTTTTTCTGGTTGGACTTCGCGTGGATTCGGGGTAAACACGTTACTGAGGTGTCTGGCAAAAGTTTCAGCTTTGTCTTGGTTACTCTTGGCCCAGGTACCATTTTCTTTATGTATAGGTGGTAGTATGCGCTGCGATTGTTTTAACTTTTTTGTGGCTTTCCACGGGGAGTAATCAGTAATTTTGGTGGGGCTTAAGTTTATTAGGTGCTCTTTAACTCCTTCATTATTTTCAGCAAGCAATAGTCTTTTGAGTTCCTTGATGATTCGATTTAATTTGTTTTTTAACTCAAAAGTGCTGGTTTGCCATTATCTTTTTATCTCACGTTTTTCTGCTAGCTTCTCTCTGACTGTTGCTGTTAACTATATTTTTGTCAACATTTGGTGTAGCATCCCACGCAGCATGTTGAATGCATTGACTTAATGTTCAACTACTTCGAAGATCTCGTTTTGTGTTTTTAGTGATATTGTGTTGTTTAGAGAATTATCTACACATCCCCGAAGATAATCCCTATTCGTTTTTCTATTACTGAGTATGCATAGTCTTGCTTTTGTACTATATTGCTATTCATAGTAATTACTACTGGGGAGTGATCTGACGAAATATCATGACAAGACTCTGCTTCGAAGAGCCTTTTGGGCAATCCTTTAAGTACATCAAAGTCGATCACGTCCGGTATTTTCCTTCTATCTGTGGGCCAATAAGTTGATTCTCCTGTTGATAGGATTTCTAGTTTTAAAGTCTCAGTAACCTGGTAGAATACACTTCTTACTTACTTACAATGAGATACTTAACCGTGAATGATTCATTTAAGGTTATATAAATGTTGCTATGTACGAGGTCTGTTCAAAAAGTATCGCGAATTTTGTGTTTTTTCAAAAATTATTTATTTATTCATGAATATCTATTTTGTCCCCTTCAAAGTAATCCCCATCAGATATTATACACTTGTGCCAACGTTTTTTCCAATCCTCAAAGCACTTCAAGAAATCATTTTTTGTGATCTTGTTCAGCTCCTCCTTCGATGCCGTTTTTATCTCCTCAATCGTAGCGTAGCGTCGTCCTTTCATGGGCCTCTTCAGTTTCGGGAACAAGAAAAAGTCACAGGGGGCCAGGTCTGGGGAATACGGTGGCTGCGGCATCATTAGTGTGTTGTTTTTGACCAAAAATTCGCGCACAAGCAACGATGTGTGAGCAGGGGCGTTATCATGGTGCAAAAGCCAATTTTTGTTCTTTCACAAATCCGGGCGTTTCTGGCGGATTGCTTCGCGCAAATTGCGCATGACTTGCAGGTAATATTCCTTATTGACCGTTCTACCCGGTGGCATGATGCACCACGCCCCTGCAATCGAAGAAAACTGTAAGCAAAACCAAAAACACGCTCTTCGTCGTTCACATCTTCTCGGCCCCCTGAGAACATTTTGTACCACCGATAAACGTTGCTTCGGTCCGAGGTAGCTTCACCATATGCCACAGTCAACATTCGGAATGCGTCCGCGCACTTAATTTTGTTTTTCACACAAAATTTGATACAGATTCTTTGATCCATTTTTTAGAATAGGCAAAAATCGAAGACGAGCCAAAACACGTCCAAGCAAAACAGCTGTCAAAAATTAACTGAACATTCAAAATGGCCGAACTTGTCGGCATAAGTGAGGGACATGAGTACCAACATAACGCCACAAAAAAATCGAAAATCGAATATACGTAACCCGCGGAAATTCAAAATTCGCGATACTTTTTGAACAGACCTCGTACATCTTCCACGGTTATGTACTTACTTCTTACGCATAGACAAATGACAAATGATTTCAACCAAAATGATTAATCTTTGACGCATGTCAACAATGGGTAAAGCCTACTTTTAGAAGCACAAATTCAAAAGTTGTAGACCGAGTTGCTAGGTGAGGTCTACAATCGAATGAGTGAAGAAATTGTTAACAATGCAGTTTTCTTGCTTTTTGTTATGGCTTTGGACTATACAGCGATGTAGCCAGAGTTTTCTTGCTTACATATTATGTCGAGTACATCAAATACATTTTGCAAGTAGTTGTTTAAAAGCAGGTAGTTAACTACTAGTAGTTGATAGTTATAGTTAACTACTTTTCCAGAGTAGTTTACCTAGCTCTGGATGGGGTTATCGATAACTACTGATTGTTTTGCCTAAAGTGCCTGATATTTAATTTAGATTTTATCTGTTTTG
Source organism: Ignelater luminosus (assembly GCA_011009095.1). NCBI lineage: Eukaryota > Metazoa > Arthropoda > Insecta > Coleoptera > Elateridae > Ignelater > Ignelater luminosus. The sequence goes on along the minus strand of VTPC01006802.1, from coordinate 54,237 downwards.
TTTTAGCAATCAAAATCTCACCACCAGTCATTAAATTATCTGTTAGGTTAAAAGGATCTAAGGCTCAGAAACAAATTTATACTTTGCAGACCTAATCATGTGATACCAACTGTTAGGTTTTTTAACACTTATGAGACTTTTTGGCAGCTCTATAAAATGTAGTCAATTCTTGATAGGCTTACCTAAATTCGGTCTTAGTGAAAGCTTCTTTTCTCACTTCATCTTTGACTGGAAGCATTTTTGTAATTGTAACGAAATGAATAGATGCTTATTGGGGCACAGAAGTGCTGGATAGATTCTTCCCAAAACACATCTTACATGATTTCTTATTTTAAACGCATTCTACCAATGCAATGTCTGTCTTACGAGTTGTTCCAAGTGAAGCAAGCCAGCACCTTCACTTTCATATGCAGCACTCAAGTACGCTGCTTTCTAGACTTGGTTCCTTAAATACGAACTGAAAAATTGGTTTGATTGATTTGATTGAATTATCAAGCAATGGCAATATGCCAAGGTGTCTTTAAACAGCATGTGTCAAAGTTAAGCAAGTCTAGTATACATCATTGTCTTCACTGTTATATTTTAAAGTTACTGGAGAATCTATTACCGTTCTATATGCCATTTATATGTGACCTTAAACTAAAACAACAGAAAAACTTGCTGAAACCATAAAAACCTTAATTTTCACTGTAGTTACAATCTTTAGCCCAAATTCTTTTTTAACTTCCTTTATTTATTGTAATCTGTTATAATATAACAATAAGCAATATATTTAATTAAGATTTAGTATGACATAGTGGGAGCTACACCCAGTGGTGAGCACCCTTTAATATTACACATAGTGAGTATATAACTATGAGTTAGTTCCTAGTGGTGGAGAGATCCGGGGGATTCAGCCTTTTCAATCTTCTAGTGCGTTGGGATGTTAGAAGGTCGTTGGCCAGTAAATTTGGATGGGATAGTAATCTCTCCAGGTAATTAGAACACAGAGTGACGGTTGCCTCTTTAACAGTTTCGACGTTCAGGTGATGATAAATAACATAGTTTGGCACATACCAAGGCGCATTACAGATGTCACGCAGGACCTTGGATTGGATTGCAATCTTAGAATATTTCTATTACTGGCAGTGCCCCAGATCTGAATCCCGCACATGCATACCGGTCGTAGTATGGCCTTGTAAAGGAAAAGTTTATTTTGCATCTTTAAGCTTGATTTTCGATTTATAAACCAGTACATTTTCTTGTACAACATGCCTAATTGTAATCGTTAGGATCATATGCGTTTTCCCCAGTTTAGGTGACTGTCTATGTGAATTCATAGATATTTGACATCATTCCTAAAAGGTAGTAATTTCCGGTGTATAGACACTTGAGGGCATTTTTTTAATGTCAATGTAATGTGAATCAATTTTGTACTATTTACCTTGACACCCATAGACTTAACCAATTTTCTAATTTGTTTAGGCGATTTTGCAAATTTCTTGAGGCTAATCTAGGATCTATGTGGGAGGCCATCGTGACGGTATCGTCTGCATAAGTGGCAATCGAAATATTTCTTGTGATAGGAAAGTCTACTGTGTATAATAAGTATAGGGTTGGACCAAGGACACTACCTTGAGGGATGCCAGACGAAATTGGGAATAGGGAAGTGCAGGCTTCGCCATCTTTAATATGGAAGAATCTGTCTGTTATATATGACTGTAAAATTTTGGATATGGGATGAGGTAGCTGTGACTTGATTTTGGAACTTAATTCATCGTGCCAAAGCTTATAAAACGCCTGCGAGACGTCCAGAAAAGCAGCTGTGCGGTAACGTTTGTTTTTAAGTGCACCTTTTGCTGTTGTGACTACCCTATGTACTTGTTCAATGGTACTGTGCTTTTGTCTAAAATCAAATTGATAACTTGATATTAAGTTATTTTCCGAGATGATAGGTTTGATTCTATACATAAAGATTTTTTCAAAAAGTTTTGAAATGATTTGTAGATGGCTAATTGGACGGTATGATGAAGCTTCATTTGGGCCTTTGCAAGGTTTAGACACCATAATTATTTTCACAACGGCTTGAAGATATATAATATCAGCCTGATCCCCTCTTCTAGTAAATTGTTTAGTATTTGACCCGTGATGAGATCATAACTGGGGGCTTTTTTTGTGTTCAATTTTGCAATGGCATCTATAATTTCATCAATTTCTATTTCCTTGTTTGGTGGAATCATCTGATAAGGGGCGTCTAGAATGTCAAGAATGGGTTTTTCGCCGTCAGCTGGGACTTCTTTTGAATTGGTTGGAATACAAAGCTAAGATGTTTTGCAAAAGTGCTTGCCCTGTCTTCGTCACTTCGAGCCCAGTTACCGTCGCTTTTTCTTACAGGAGTCTTAGTTTGTTGTTGAGATTTTAGTTTCTTTGACAGTTTCCATAGCGAATATTGTTTGTTTCCACTAACAGAAAGGTTTTCCAAAAAATGTTTAATGTCGGCATTTTTGCATTCAATTAGTGTTACCTTGAGTTGTCGCGTTGCTCTGTTTAGATTTGTCTATCTATTGGGACCCGAGTGCTTTGCCATTTTTTCCTTAGCTAACTTTCTTCACAGATTATGTTGTTTATATAGTCGGGACATGATCCTGGTCCCAAATTATGCCCAAATTATGTTAAGAAGTTGAAAAGTCAGTTAAAATAATTCTTTTGCTTTCGGACCAGTCCTTTTACCAGGATTCTGTTTGAATCAGCTCTAGAGAGTTCTCGATTTTTTGGTTATCGGTTTTCTGTTGTAACTGAAGATTGTTTAAGTCAGGCTAGTACTGACTTCTACAAAAATCATATTTTATAATCGAGTTGCCTTTCTTCTCGTTGCTGAAGATGTTTTTCCTTCATTTTCTGTCTCATCGATTTTGGTCAGGAGTTTTGATAATTCTAGGAGAAAAGTGGCTTTGGAAACTTTGGATTCTATAGTGGAATTCCTAGACTTTTGGGTCTGTTACATACTTGAAGGTTTATTAGGAATATGCTTTGACTTGTTCTAATATGGACAATATTAATGTCTGTTGTTGATTCTATCAGAAATCTTGAAATTTGTTGTTCATATTTTTGGAGACAATGGAAATAATGTCTTCCATTCTATTTATTAGCTTCTGTCCTGAAAAAAATGATTTTGAACCAAGCATTACTTCTGACTTTCTTAGATTTTTCCTGGTAGCATAAAATGATTAATGGTTTGCTAACTCCTAAAACTGACAACCACTAGAATCGACCTGACTAATCACATACTATTTGAATGATCAGTTATCGTATTCAGCAACTTTTGTTTCATATTTTGCGAAAATGTACGAGATAGTTTAAATTCTGTGAATCCCTAGCTTTATCTTATTAGCCCCATGAAGAATTCTTGAAAGTCAAGTCAAGACCTATTATTGATGGAAAAATGTTCAAAATTTGAAAAGATATCATCATTAAAGTTTGGATTTAGATTATTTAGAATTACCTAAAGAACAATCCAATGTCCTAATCAGGAACTACCTAATATCAGTCATACGCGTAATTTTTCAAGTTGACACGCTTTCAATGTGACTCATAGAAAGATTTCAGTTATTTTAGTTAGCTGCAGAAGAACCCTTGCGCAAAGAACTTTCAGTTTCTTTTGTTGTTGTAGGTTCAAATTCAAAACAACTGTGTCAATTTTTCGAAAAAATCATCCACCTAAGGAGGTATAATTTATACCTTATATAAAGTGGAAGGTATTGCATCATCGACTCTAATTATTTCTGATTTACTTTTAGTTGTTTACACGAAGTTAATGGTGAAACCCTTAACAGTAATAAAAAATAAAATGTGTAAAGAATTCGATTTGGGATCCAATTTTATAAAAAAATCATAAAACGTTTAAAAAGATTCTCAAGTTAGATTTCATTATTTGATTTTATAAATTTAAAAATTGAAAACACTTTCATAAATTGAAAACGAAATTTATAGCTGCAAGACTGTTACTACAAGATGCTTTTTAACAATCGCACCTGTATTTTGTAATCCATCTAATGTAAAAAAAATCTCTGAAGATTTTTATTAAATATTTTAATGTTTCTTTAAATAGAGAACACAGAAAAACGATACTAGTGAAGTGTAAGTTACACACACACACTTAACAAAAAAAATACAAACGAACACGAATTTATTTATTCTCTTCAACATAGGGCATTAGATTCCGATCTTAAGAATACAAAAAAATCCCGCAATAGATTTACGAGCTAAACCTGGCCCATCTGACATAGTCATAAATATTGTTTATGTTTAGTTCGAATATCTGAAGTGCAGGTGAGTTAGCTGGCAACATCGGCAGGTTATCATTGGCCACGGCGCCCAACTCCTCCCAGGTATATCCTAGTAAGTGGCAGTCGAGTCTCGCGCGCGGTCCGGTGCTCTTCGGACTAAATACTGTTGCAGAATCCGGAAGTGTTTGCACATGTGATGCGGCATGCGCGAGTGTTTTATTGATGTTTATGAATTGTAAATTGTTTGTGCCATCCAACAGGTGAGTGCCATTTAAAAAAATACCGCCAGGATTACCATTTCGAACAGTGAATAAACTTAAAGCGTTATTATACGTTGTTGTCGATTTTTGTGGTGAACTAAAGCAGAATAAAGTATTGTCACCTACAGAATTTTAATTGGTGTGTGGCGGAAGTTGTACCTGCGGTATATTAAGTGTCTTATGATTTCAGCTTTGGACAGAAAGGCTGAGAGCGGATCCCTGTTGATCTCGTCTGCAGCCGGCCATATTGCATACCAGCTTGAGCGAGAACCGGCGAGCCTTCCACTTGTAGAGTGAGGGAGCGCGCGTACTTCTCCAGAGGCTGAACGGGTTTCTGGACGGGGCAAGGGACTGTGGAATGTTAGAGCACTGCAGCATCTAACACAGACACATGTGTCGGTCGCACTGTTAACAAACGAAGCCGAAATGTCGTTGTGATTGCGGAACTTCGATGTTCGACCGCGGAGATTTCAATCGGTGATTAAGCGACTAACCTTAATCTATCGCGTGTGTTTGTAGTGCGCTTTCGGTGACAATGTTATACGGCTGTGTTAGAAATGTTAATACGATAAGGTTATAAAATTATAAAACATGTGGGGTATAAAATGTTGGCTTCTGGCCACGGGAACGCTACTACTTGTTGGAGCGCAGGGCCCAGGGCCCGGGCCCGGAAGAAAACGTGTGCCGATAAGGGACTCCGGTTTTGAATATTCGTCGCAAATGCAATCGCGGGCAGTGGACACGCGAGTGACACTACAAATTTCAGAAGGACAGCCTAAAGGTGCAGTGGTCGGTCGAATTCCTACCAAATCTGGATTTACATATCGCTTCAACGAGCCCCCAAAGGAATTTATATTGGATCCAAATACGGGTGAAATAAAAACAAATGCTGTGCTAGATCGTGAAACGCTTGTGAATGATCGATATGATTTGGTTGTGCTTTCGAGTCAGCCTACGTATCCTATTGAAGTTCGAATTTTAGTTTTGGATATAAATGATAACGCGCCAGAATTTCCTGAACCGAGCATCGCCGTTTCATTTTCCGAGAGCGCTGCCGGCGGAACGCGGTTACTTTTGGATGCAGCGACGGATAGGGATGCCGGAATTAATGGTGTGTCGAAAGATTATCAAATAATTGCAGGAAATAAGGATGATAAATTTAGGCTGGTGGTAACAGGGAATCCGACGGGTGAAACTTCTTATTTACATTTGGAAACAACTGGAAATTTAGATAGGGAAACGCAAGGTTCTTACGTGCTAAATATTTCTGCTAGAGACGGCGGGAATCCACCGAAACATGGATTTTTACAAGTAAATGTTACAATTTTAGATGTGAACGATAATCCTCCTATATTCGATCACAGCGATTACATTGTATCCTTGAACGAGAGTGTACCTCCCGGAACGCCGGTATTGCAGGTGATGGCAACCGACAATGACCTAGGCGATAATTCAAAGATAACATACTACCTCGATGACACCGTACGACAGTTTACTGTCGACCCGGAAACTGGAGTTATATCAACTACCGAGTCTTTAGAATGCCCTCAACAAAATTGCCCGCAAACTTCTAAGCCCGGGGGCACTTGTCCTAAAAGTTGTGTTTTTACAGTATTTGCCCGTGACCACGGTTCACCGAGACAAGACGGGAGAACTTACGTAACCGTGAATTTGGTGGACGCTAATGATCACGATCCGGTTATTCGCTTCCGATACTTTCCCCCTACAGCAGAATTTGCTACTGTCGATGAAAATGCGGGGAATGGTTCTGTGGTGGCTGCTGTTTCGGTGGTGGATATCGATGAAGGGTTGAATGGAGAAACGATGGCACGCATAATATCGGGAAATGAATTAAATCACTTCAGGCTCGATTATACTCCTAGTTTTGATATTGTGCGGGTGAACGGAGTGTTAGATCGCGAAGAAATAAGCAAATATAATCTAACGGTGGTAGCAACCGACAAAGGCTCACCCTCACGTACGGCGACCGCTTTTCTAATAATACACGTGAACGATGTGAATGACCATGAACCTGTATTTGAGAAGAGTGAATATTCTGCGATCCTGAGTGAGTTGGCGCCGCCGGGCACGTATGTGGCAGGTATTACAGCAACGGACGAAGACTCCGGCGTAAACGCACAAATTTACTACGCATTCGTCTCTGGAAACGAACACAGATGGTTCACAATAAATTCTAATTCGGGTCTAATAACAACGAGAGCTGCGTTGGATCGCGAAGTACAGGGCACCGTTGAATTAAATATTTCAGCGAGAGATGGAGGACCTAATCCCAAGTGGGCTTATACCCAATTGAAAGTAACGATTCTAGATGAAAACGACGAAGCACCCAAGTTTTCTCAGGCTCGCATCAACGTGAGTTTGTCTGAAAGTGCACCGCCCCACACGCTCGTGGCGATGCTGACAGCAGCTGATCACGATCAGGGTACTAACGGCAGCGTTACATATTCTTTGCAACCTGCAGTTCAACAACGTTATCCTAACACTTTCCAATTAGATTCATTGACCGGCCAGTTAACCACTAGATCTAAATTAGATCGTGAAAAAATATCCAAATATGAAATTCACGTTATCGCTAAAGATCACGGAATTCCGCCACAATCTTCGACAGCTACCGTATTTTTAAATATTCTTGACGTTAATGATAACAATCCTGAATTTTATCCACAAAAATATTTCCTTTCCGTCTCGGAGGATACTAAAACAGGCACGTCGCTTTTGAAAGTTTCCGCATCAGATATGGACGAAGGTGAAAATGCAATGATAACTTTTAAATTAGAGAGCGGAGGGGATGGTTTATTTTCTGTTGACGATTGGACTGGTGTGGTCACTCTTCGAGGAAATTTAAGAAATTCCCCGAAACCAATTTATAGACTAAAAATATCAGCAAAAGATCATGGTGATAAGCGAGCCGTTGAGGATGCTGTCGTAGAAATAATTAAAGATGCTTATATGGAGGAGTTGGAATTTGATAATTACGGTGCCTATGAATTTCAAATTTCTGAAGATCACAACGATAAACCACCAAAATTAGGCAGAGATGTAGGAAAAGTGCGTGTTAGAAGTAGTGAACATGTTAGTTATTCGATTGTGTACGGTGATCCGAAACATAATTTCGCTATTGATGAATATAGTGGTAAAATCACAACGGCTAGTAAAATTGATAGGGAACAGACTTTAACGTACAGTTTGACTATAGTGGCGCGGATTGGTTTGTCTTATGGTAAAACAACAGTAAATATTGCGATATTAGATTTAAACGATAACAAGCCGATGTTTTTGCGCGATCGCGATGAAGTGAAATTACCTGAAAATGCAGCGGTTGGACAAGAAGTTTATTTAGCGAGGGCCCGAGACATCGATGCTGCAATCAACAGCCGCATCACATACAGTCTTAGTTATAATCCTGATGAACAGTTCAGGATATCTGAAGCAACCGGTGTGATTTATTTAAACAGACCAATTAGAGCAGAACCAGGAACCGTTCTGCACGTAGAAGTTACAGCAACGGATGGAGGAGAACCACAGCTGTCCTCAAAACATAGTATTATGATTACTGTTGAAGACGTCAATGATCACACGCCTATATTTGATCATACATCTTATGAAACTTCTTTGTTAGAATCAACTCCTGTGAATAGACGTTTCTTTGCGTTGGCGGCAAGCGATGCCGATCTAGGAATGAATGGTAGGGTGTCTTACGAGATTACAGAAGGAAATAATGAAGGAAAGTTTGGTGTTTTTCCAGATGGTTATTTGTATGTTAATAATTCTCTAGATAGGGAAATTAAAGATTATTATTCCTTGACTTTAACCGTGCGAGATTTAGGGAATCCGCCAAGATCTTCAATGGTTCCTGTAGTAATTCATGTGATTGATGAAAATGATAACAGACCGGAGTTTACAAATAACACATTTACGTTTAGTATAAGAGAAAACGAACCTCCAGATTCATTCGTAGGAAAATTAACAGCCACAGATCGCGATATTGGTCGTAATGCAGAATTAATATTTTCACTTTCAAGTTCGCAGAGTGATTTTGCGGTAGATCCTAAAAATGGATTTATTAAAACGCTTCATGTGTTCGATCGGGAAGAATTAGTTCAAAACACGGGACAGAATTTTATAACCCTAGAAGCTGTAGTGATGGATAATGGAAGCCCCAGATTGCGCGATAAAGTGAAAATCCAGGTGTTTGTGACAGATGTTAATGATAATCCTCCGAAATTCTTGAGAGCGCCATATAAAGTGCAAATTTCCGAAGGTTCTTCCGTAGGAACTCAAGTGGTACGCCTTTACACGACAGATGCTGACGAGGGATTAAATGGTGATGTGTTCTATTCTATTGCGAGTGGTAATGAAGATGGACGTTTCGAAATTGATGAAGCTACCGGACAGATCGTTCTCGCACGCTCGTTGGATCGCGAAACCACATCGAAGTATAGGTTGACTGTAATTGCTCACGACGCAGGTCTTTCGAAAAGGCTTAGTTCTTCAACGACCGTCTCTATTGAAGTGCTCGATGAAAATGATAATGCACCCGAATTCACGCAAACGGAATCGAAGATTTCCGTGATCGAAACAACTGCTATTAATACCGAGCTAGTGCAGTTTAGAGCTACAGATGCAGATTTAGGAATGAATAGCGAAGTCGTGTTTTCTATAAGTGCAGGAAATAGAAGAGATACGTTTCACGTTGAACCTCTAACAGGGACATTATATTTGCACAAGCAGTTGGATTATGAAGAGTTAACGATGTACCAGTTGAATATCACAGCTTCTGATAATGGAAATCCACGATTGTCTACTGCTATACTCTTTTCGATAGCTGTTGAAGATGCAAATGATAACCCTCCTGCTTTTCCTAACACAGCGATCGTGAGGCAAATAAGAGAAGGTATTCTTGTACGGACACCAATTGTGACTGTTACAGCGGAAGATCCAGATTCTGGAATTAATGGTAAAGTGACGTACGCCATTTCACATCAAGAACCTGAAGATGGAAAGAGATACTTTGGAATAAATCCATCGACAGGAGTTATTCACACATTGCTGCCGATCGATAGGGAGGCGATAGATACGTTTAGATTGACGGTGGTTGCGACTGATCAGGCACAACCCGTCAGTAGCAGACTATCTGCAGACAAATTAGTGACGGTGATAGTGGAAGATATAAACGACAACGCCCCCGTATTTGTGTCAATGAACTCTGCGGTACTACCACCACAGCACAGTCAGACCGGCTTTGGAAGAGACGGTGCTTTCGTTATGAACGTCTTCGCCAGGGATTTAGATTCCAGCACGAACGGCCTAGTTACTTATGATTTAGTAAGTGGAAACACCGAACTCTTTAGGCTGCACCGTAGTACGGGCGTGCTCACGCTGAAAAAACCGATAACGAACCCGGAACCGCGATATCAATTAGCCGTAAAAGCGACCGACGAAGCGGTTCAAAGCGAGCGCAAATCTGCAGATGCCTACATCACTATAATAACAACGAGCGAGTTCGTCAGGGGGCCCACTTTTGATAATCCATCGTTTTCAGGAAGTGTGTACGAAAACGAACCTCCCGGTACGAGTATTTTAACTGTTTCTGCAAAATACGGGTCCGCCGATATCGAATACTATGTGACTAACGTGACCGGTGCAGGCGTTCAAGTGGACAGATTGTTCGACATTGATACCAAGTTGGGAGTTCTTTCTACAGCTGCAGAACTCGACCGAGAAGTTGGAATTGATACATACGAAATTGAAGTTTACGCTATTGTTGTTGGCGGACCGCCGAAAACGTCGAGCACTAAGGTAGGAGATTAAAAATGCAATAATCTAAACGTTAGTGTAGTAGATAGTAATTAAGTTGAATTTAAATCATCAGAATGGATCTATTAGAAAAACAAGGAGGCTGAAACATAAATCAGTCGTAAGAGAACATTGTAAAAGAGGTTTTGCGTCTCGATTAGCTTGGAATTTAATAACCCTTGTTTTAAAAGCTATGGTCCTGTCTTTAATTACATGATAACACGTGTAGGATCTCTTATTATTTCAAAATTATTATAGCTGTAAAGAGTATTTTACATTTTACGGTAGCAATTTTTGTGTATGCAAATGGAATAGTCTGTGTATATCATAAATTTTCTTCCGATTCATTTTCCGGCTCTGATTTTCCTATAGGGTCTTGAATAGTTTAGTGTCTTGAAAAATATAAAGCGTAATTTATTTTGAATTGAAAGCACAAGAAGAACAAATTGCAACGACACTCACATAATTAATAATTACAATTTTATTTATGAGGCAATTTTTCACAATATTAATCTTTTCATTAAGACTATTAGAGATTGCCATTAGCGCCATAAAGATATAATTGAAATAGTAATAGAAGTGTGTATTGAATTAGTCGCGTTTTGTGCAGGAAACGTAACATAAATAACCAATGAAGTCGAACAGAAAAAATTTATATTTATTCGAGATGTATTTTTCAGTGCATTTTCACTTTTTCTCTTTTTTTATTTTATCGAATTACGAGGTTAATGCTTAATGCTAAAAAATGCGCTAAAACATTCCTTAATAATATGTCATTTGTCAAATTTTGTACTTTTCGAATTAAAATTCATTTATTTGTCATACTGTATGGTTAGTAATGTAAGGAAAAATTCTTAACTTGAAAGTTCGGAAATAATCTTTTTGGACACTATGCAATACTCTTATTCATTGTGATTGACAGGTTGAACCTTTTCCCTTTGTAGCATTAAAAAAATTTAGAGCAAGTGTTCCCCTGCAATAACCTTAAGCAAGGTTTAAGAAATTCTAGAATTGTGTATTACTACTTGTTTCTATAGTTCGTATGAAAGTAGCTTTGTCACAGTTTTTTTGGGTTTTTTTACCGAAATCTTCTCTTAGAAAAGCTGTACCATGATTAGGTCGTCAAAATTATTGACATTTGGGTACTTGAGAATTAGGCAATAAAACACCAAGCTGTATCTATCCAAATGATCAGCAAAATCATCAAATTATTCTATCAACTTTTTCTTTCCTTTGTACAAATTCTGAAATTTCGCTTAGGTTTTATGTCTTCTTTCAGGTTGCACAGATATCTGTTTGGGATGTAATGTTTCTTCTTTAGAATATTTTTTACCGTATTTCTTTCAATCAATCATAGTTCTTACTGAGATGTGCAATAAATTATACCTAGAACCTATTTTGTTTTTTCCAAGCTATGCAGAATTATTTCCAAAACTGAATGAAATATGAAAACAGTTTAAACGTTTACTTTATATGAGATACTTTCTTGTTGCAAACCTACGTGCCATCTAAAACATTTATTTTGCTTCATTCATCAACTTCAACATATCTGAAGTATTATTTAAAAATATTGGAATTCACTCGGTGACGATAGAAAAGTTGGGACTAATCGGTAGAAATCAAAGCAATGTAGGCGTTTACCATCCAATAAAATAGTCAGCCATGGCTGTAAAAGACCAAAAATTGCAAAAATGCATAAATAAAAAAATTGATAATTACTCAATTTAGATTATACTCTTCATTAGTCGAATTTCGTCTTAACTACATTCTTTGATTTTGCGAAATACTTAACTTTCGTTATACTTTTAACATGTAACTTAAGGTCACTATTAAAAGATATCTTTGGGCTTCGAAGTCACTATTTTGCGTATCATTTTGCCTTCTACCGTGGTAGCCTGGAATTGCAGTAAATTATTTTCGTAGATAAGAATGATTAAGGTTGCGTTTTGTATAACTTGATAGTCTTTTATTTTCAACCACTATGTATATCTTGATAATTTATTCGTGGATTCCAATAGCAAATAATAGTTTAAATTTCAGTTTCAGTGGAAACTATAATTGCACTGCATTAAATTTTCTTTTCGGTAGAATTCCTAGATTGTCGATTTACATATGAGGGTATTTTGTAACGTCAGTATTCTGAGAGCGAGTTAAATTCTAATTGACCGTTTAATCATCTAAAGTCCGAAGGTGATCAGAAATAAGTAGTAACTAACACATCACGAATGAATTCCAAAAATGTCCAGAAATTCCTACTATTATTTGATTATTATCATCCAACGTGATTTATAAACATTTTTGGAAACAAAACTGTTGAGCTGTAAATTTGAGAGTACGAAGCTTAATTAATTTAGGCATTCTGGCTTTCAACAATATTCTTAATTTATAGGTTATTCACTTTCAGACCTTAGCGGTTTTTATTATTATTTTTCTTGCTTAGTGAAACTTTGAGATTCTGCTACTCTGAATCTTCTGGCTTTGATAAAATCATCAGTCAAGTCCACTGCTGTTATTACTGCTGCAGTTATTATTATTATTTCATTTACTTTTAGTAAAAATCTCAGTCTGCTACTCTGAATCTTCAAGGTTTTGGGAAAATTACCCGTTGAGTCCACTTCTGTTAATGAAAAGCCGAGACGGGTACTCTGAGTTTTCTGGATTTAGAAAGCTCTTCGTTGAGTGTTGCTATTATGACTGCTATCTTTATTATTATTTTGAGGCTCTGGTATTCGCGAGTTTTCTGGATTTGGGAAAACTGCTCATTGAGTCTGTTGTTACTATGGCTGCAGTTTTTTATTTCGCATTTGACAAAAATTTGAGGTCCTGGTACTCTGTATCTTCTGGATTTGGGAAAATTACCCAATGGATCCACTATTGTTACTATGGCTGCAGCAAGGGGTAATTCTCCCTAATTAATTAGCCCAGTCACTTTATACATTCACTTTTAAAAAAATCCGACTGAAGATCTTCCTTCGGGATTGTCTTTATTTCGGTGTCAAAAACAATCTCTCAAAGGTCCATAAAGCCAACTAGACGGCTACAGAAATTACAGAAGGTCAAAGGTCACGAACATCAGTTTTTCTCAAATATCTCGTACATTATTGGTAGCAAAATCTTTTACTATATAGAAAATAATGAAGATTACCGGTTCACTTTAACAGAGCTGAAAGATCAAATATTTACGCGGAGAGCACTGAGACGTTTTTATATAATTCAATGTTGAAATTTTTCGTATAATTTTCACGACACTCAACGTTCACTGTTAGAGTTTGTACGCTTCGTCAATAGTCTATATAATCGTCACCTCTTTCAACACTCACATTTCTGAGAGTTTCTAAATCGCGAACAACAGTCGCAGTCGTGCCATTTGACAAAGTTTCCTTAAGATAAAACAAGTGTTGTCTGCCATTATAATGAATTACAAAATATTTCGAGATGAATAAAACCTACAAGATCCGTCATCCAAAACTTTCAGTTATAGAGTGACCCATTGGAATGTTAGAAAGCTGCTACTAAAGGCCCTTACCATTGTTATTATAAAGAATGGTCCTTTCCAAGGACAATTCAGACAGAGATTATGCAGGTATATATGCATGAACGATGCTTCTATGTATAAATAGGTCTTATTATTGGTATACACTAATATACGTATAGTATAGTGGAGTATGCGCTTTGCTCCGAAACTTCTCAGCTCTATATTTCAAAAACTATTGGTTCTACGTAAATTTTGTATAAAACCGTTTTTGTGTAGATTTAGCTCATGAACAAATTATTTCATAATGACCAAAATTAAGTTAAGACCAATAGTTTACGAGATATTTAAGAAAGACTGATTTTCGTGACCTTTGACCTTCTGTAACTTCTGTAGCCGTCCAATTGGCTTTATGGACTTTTAGGGGATTGTTCTTGACGCCGAAATAAAAAGAATCCCGAAGAAAAATCTTCAGTCGGATATTTTTAGAGGTTTGGCCTTTTTTTGTATAAAGTGACTGGGCTAAATGGTGTACACCTGATTTCAAGATTTCAAGTGATTTCAAGTATATTATTCTTAAGTTTAAGTTTAAATGACGTGGTGGTAATTTAAGATTTAATTTAAAAACTTCCAACTATAGGTTAAATCTGTTGTGCAGACGAAATGGTTAAAATCTAATACATTTTTCGTACCTAACGTTGGCGACAAACAACTTTGTTGCTTACAACTTCTGTCACTCTGAATTTGAAGGTTATCTCTGTTTTCGATGTTTTTATTTGTAGGATTGATTGAAACAAATGTTTTTACGTGTTATGTAGCTACTATCGGGAGCAATAGAAAGTAAACGTCCGATTTTAGATGTGTAATGTAAATTTAATAGTTTACTTTTAATTAATTCCAATAGTACCTATGTTTACCTACCAAAGCAGTCTCGTGCTAGACGAACTCCATTGAAAAAATTTGAGGTTACATTTTTATAATGCGATTTGACAATTTTGTATTACATCATTATGTGACGTCATTTTAAAATTAACGTAAAAAGACTATATAATTAATGTAATCATTCAAATGGGAATTAAAGTGATTTCAGTCTGATCTCAATAAAAGAATGCTGAGTTTAGTTTTGAAATATTATTTATTAAAACACAACTCAATCAAAATACTAAAAAAAAAGACAAACAGATTATTTAGAGGCATGTTTAATTAACCTGTATTTTTGTACGATACATTGTTTATCATTTTGGGCAATGTTCATTGGACTGGTTCCTATCATTGTAATTGGTCTATAAAAAACAAACTCTTCATCAACTTCCTGTACATCATTTTTCTTTGACCATATGTAGTTTTCTAAATTTTCTTTTAAGAATTTTATTTTGATCTACCAGTGACTATGTCCAAAACTCTACCTATATATCACGTGTCATCCTAATATACCGCATAGTACATTTCTTTATAAATATTAATTTTCTTCACAGTCTGCGGCGACACATTTGAATCTAAACGTACGGCCAGAACTAACTCGAAAAGATTGTTCGCTAAGAAGCCAGCACAAGGATGATTTTGACAATGTATAATTTTCGTTTCCAACATTCACAGTAAGGGGCTGTCCTTAAATTACGTAACGCTCCAAGGGGGGGGGGCTCCAGAATTGCGTTACGCAGCATTACCAAGGGTCGGGCAGGAGTTACGTAACGATAAAATGTTATTGATAAAATATTATTTAAACTCATATTTGCTTGTCTGAACTCAGTCTGTGTGTAGACCACAACGGTCGCATGCGCGCCACTTCGATGCATTCCTTTCTAATAAAATCTATTTCAATAAAAAAAATTAGAACATTTTCATATTAAATATAGAAGGGGGGGATTAGAGTATTGTGTTATGTAATATGCAAGGGGGGTTAGAACTTGCGTTACGGTTGCGTTACAAGGGGAAGGGGGGTATAAAAATCCTCCAATCTTGCGTTACGTAATTTAAGGACGGCCCCTAAGAGTGTGTTTTGAAGATTTAGAATTCTTGATATTTAGGTAGCCATTAAAATTCAGTAGTTGATTCTTAACATTTTCCGAAATTCCACCATCAGGCTTGTCTTTAATTTCCTCTGTCCTTGAGTTATTCTCCTCATATGCCACTAAGCTATCAAGTTGGTCAGATACAACGCTCTCTTCTAATACATGTATATGATTATCTTCTTCCAATTCTTCATTAATTTCTGTCGTTGAATTTTGATATTTTAGAAGTATTAATGTATTCCAAGAATTTTCTATAACCGAAATACCTAATTGTACACAGTCTTTCTTGGCATTTTCCAAAGTACTCAAGACTATTTCTTCAATTTCCTCATCAGCAATTGTTATTTTTGTTTGTTGGGAGCTAGAACCATCACATGCTTTTTGTCTTGGAAAAACATATTTTACAGAAACGTCTTGAATTATGTTGTTTATGTATTGAATTCTATTCATTCGGCGGATTATTTCGTACATACTAAAATTTAGCACTGTTGAGTACTTAGTTGTTAGTGACCTGGTTGCTCTAAAAATTTTCTCACAAGCTTGGGAACTAAATAACCAAGGCGTGAATGGTTATTCCCGTAGGTCGTTTTCGTCAGGATACAGTTTTATTAATTTTATCAAAGCGTGTCCGTTAAATTCTAAAAATGGCAGATTGTTATGGATTCAACTCCTCCATATTCTCATAAAAAAGAGTGTGACTCAAGTGATTTCAGTTTTGATTTCATGTGATTTTAGTTAATTTCAAGTGATCTCACTATGATTTCAACTCTTGTGTACACCTGATTTCAAGGGTGAATTACCCGGGTTGCAGTCTTTATTATCATTTCTTTCACTTTTAGTAGAAATCTGTGATTTTGATGCTCTGAATATTCTGGCTTTGAGCGAATTATGCGTTGAGTCCACTGTTCTTACTACGATTTCAGTTTCTATTATTATTTCTTTTGCTTTTAGTGAAAATCTGATACTTTGAATCTTTTGGTTTTGATAAAATTCCCTCTTGATTCCACTGTTCTTAGTACGGCTGCAGAAGAATGTACAGATATAACTGGTCATCTATGTGCGTGAAGATCTTGTTGTATATACAATCAACTCATAAAGTAATGCCGCAAAATGCTTCATGTTCTGACGTTGAATAGATGAATCAATGGAAATTTTTGCAATATATGGATACGAACTTAAGTAATTGGTGTTATTTAATACTTATGTTAGATCAATACCCAAATAATGTAAAAGTCGTCATTAAACTAGAAATTAAACAGCAAAATATAAAGCATTTCGTAGATATTACTTTGTATGTCAACTATAGATCAAATCGTCCAAATAATGGTGCAGCGTTCGTGTAGTTTGTTATATGTTACAGTAATTCTACAAGATGAGTCTGAAAATATGTGTAATTATCTGTTCACATTTCGAACAGTTTCAAATTTGAATCTAGCCCATGCATTATCCATATACCATCATTCATAGATGACTTATATGTCCTGGATACTAGTTTTGTATTCTCTACAAGACAATCGGTATCCACCAACTGAAGAACTTCTCTCTATGAATATATTTTTCATTCCAAGCAAGTGCAAACAATCTTTGTGTCCCCTATTCAATATCAATGAGACTCGATTCTACATTAATTACATGAATATAGGAGTTTACCACAATACAGCAACAGTTGACCTAGATATGAACCTTCAAAAGTCACTTGTATGCCATGCTTAGTATATTATAATACTTAATCATTCATGGCGTCTCTAAAATTGAACCACGACGACACTAGTCGACAGTGGCCAACATCACAAGCAAATTTTGAAAAATTTTTCTAGGTATATCAGTGTTTCTCAATCTCTTTACTCTCGTGGCACATTTTCCAGAAGAAGAAACAATTCCAGGCTACCTATGGTGGTTTAAAAGCTTGATCAGAATTCATTTTTCTCAGGCCACGTATCGAACTTTCCCTTCCAGATGGAGCAAGGCAACCTCTAAGTGCGAACTTCATTGAAGCAACAAAATTAATTTATTCAAATTTGAAAAAACTATTGACGAATGCATTCAGTTCACGCAACTCTATTAGTAAGGAAGTAAATGAAGCAAAATGTTATTTACTTGAAGCATCTTCTTGCATATAAATCCCCCATTTGAACAGTCACGTCTTAACGTTAATAACAAAACGCTTTTGCAAAATATTTCATTCTTATCCTTCATCAAACTTGTGAATGAAAAGCATTAAAATTACAAGACAATAAATTTGGTGCAAAGTATAAATTTAACTGAAATCATATTTACAAGAAATGACGATAAATTATTCTAAATACAGATATTGTTTGGTGTTTGAGACAGCAAGTTTTGTGCGCAAATGTACACTTTGGTGCAATTTAGAGAAAATGCCCAAGTTGGCGTCTACTCTACCTTGAAAATAATGCACAATTCCTTTATGCATTCAGTAGTTATCTTTATAACACGTTTGATATATCGTTTCTCGTGTTACTGTATAAGCCGCAGAAACCTGAACGCACTTAACAATTACGTATTCTTCGTGTTAGTTAAATAATAATATTATATAGTTTTTGACTTTTAATTGTACGTGTTTAAATTGACATTATAATTATCATATTTGTATAAAAGCTGTAATAGCAGGATTTGAATGAAAATTGGGGTCAAATCAATTAAAAAAGGTTTATTAATTTTATTTGTTACAAATAATTGTGTAACGCACCGAAATAGGAAAAAAACAAATAAACATAATTTCAAGAATGTCGAGAAAGTTATATTATTTGGTAACGCATTGTTTATGGTAGTGATATTAGCAAAAATTATAAAATTTTATAATTTCCTCATTGAAAAACATTTTAATTAATACGTAAAGAGTAAAAAATAAAAGTTATTTAGGTTGGGTTTTAATTTGCTATTTACATTTAAAATTTGGTGAAACAGAATATTTTTAAGTCTAATATACTTGAGCAATTCTACTTTATTAGGTTTTTCACCACTGTGAAACATTACTCTTCATCGGTGCATTTTAGGTGATTGTATAAATATAAAATAAAAACTCTTGTTATCTTCAGGTTAGGGAGATTAGAAATTGTATAATTAAGTAGACAAAAAAAATTTTAAAAATTATTTTCAAAATAAAAATAGTAAATAACCATTTGAGATGTTTCGACATTCCATAGCACGCTTTAAAGTCACTTTTACAACCTTTACAGCTCCCGTACAATTCAACCTGACTTGACTGTTACGGATATTAAACTTAATCCTTTTTAACAATAACAAGAAGACATCGTACTACTACAACGCACCTATACTTTATTATTTTATGTATGTATGTGTTCTTACTTAATAAACCCGACCATTCTCAAATGATTTATGGCAGTTGAAAAGTTGAAATTAAGATATTTCTTAAAATGAGCACTATTTCGAAGGAATCATATTTTTGTGAAAGTGTCAAACTGTTCAGGTAGAAACGTCCTTTGTGGGTCCCAGATTCTAAAGGTGCAATAATTCTGGATTCCTTGTCAGGAATTGTTTGCCTGTATATTGGCAAGGGTATAGATATTTCTGAAAGATCTGGTAAAATATTTTGTCAAGAATGCGCCTTCTTTTCGGCATGAATACAAAATGAAATATGTTTTGTTGACGCTTACCTGTAGTGGTTGGTCACGTAGGATAAAATTAGAGTTTGCAATAGACAAGAAACTCATCACTCGGTTAGGTCATTATCTTTTTAAAAGTTCGATTTTATCTTAAGAAACAGATGGATTGTTCAAGGCGACATCGATTGCGTAAGCACGCAACTGTTAGTGTTTTTTTCTAATCTCAACATGTATAAACACCCCTTTAAGGTCAGGGTGAATCCATTAAAAACCTTTTATTAATTCTGGCGAATTTAAAAGTATAGACATTTTTATTGTGTACACTTCAACGAAGAATTTCTAAAACTGAAATTTTGAATAATGAATGCATCAATACATATTTATCTACTCTATTATATTGCACATTCCAATAATGATCCATAATTATCAATAGAAAACCTAAGAGAATCAAGATGCATTGTGTGCATGTGTATGTAACAATAAAAATAGGACTGGGGTTCTTGATAAAAGGTGTTCAACCTTAATTTTTTAATCGCTTTTCTTCGGTAATAACAATAAATTGCATTTCTAATTGAAAAATACTTAAAGCTAATTTATTAATTATAATTACTGTAATTTTTTCGACCTTTTATTTATAAAGTTTACAACTGACTACTAAAAGACAATTAGAAAAGTTAACGTTAATGAAAACTTAAACACCTACCTCTTCGTTATGAGCTGTTATCTTTAAACCTTTAGTATAAACATGTGATGCTAAATATTCTTATACAATAGTATAAATTATTGGGTTTATACAGAATATTTAATGAATCGTGCACAATTTAGCGTGCTGCAAAGTCCATTTATAATTCTACTAACTGCTTCAACCGCGCTGATTGTGTGTTGTTGTATTTCATAAACATTATTATATAATTATTGGTTTTTTAATTATTTGTCGATATACTGTATGTGTGTTTTACTTACAGGCTCTCTTCTCCTGTTTGATTAATTTGATTCGTATGTTCATTAATCTTTTCTAATTTGTTAAGCTTTAATTAATAATCTCACTTTTGAAAATTTGAAAAGGTCAACATCTAGCGAATTTATTCATTTTTAATAAACTTCCTTTTTAATTAACCTATTGTGTTATGAAACAAATAATTTGGAAGATTCATCACCATGGGGGCAAAGTAAATCTTCATATCTTTCAACTGAATTTATTTATTAATACCGGGTTTTCCAATAAGAGGTGTTATTTTGATATTCAAAGAAAAGTGCCATTTTTTAATATAAATGATCGGATGTTTATTTCATTATAAAGAGGAAGGTATGCCGTTAATAGTGGAAAATAACATCAGGCAAATGACCACCACGACCACGCTTACAGGACAATATCCTTTTCATGAAACTTTCCATAACCAAATCGCAAAGTGGCTGTCCTATGTCCTCGATAGCCTCACGAATTCCATCTTTGAGGTCTTGAATCGACGCTGGGCTGTTGGCGTAGACCTTCTCTTTCACGTGGCCCCAAAGAAAGAAGTCGCAAGGTGTTAAATCACAAGATCTCGGTGGCCAATTGTGATCACCTCTTCGAGAGATAACACGGTCCGGAAACTTTTTCCGTAAAAGATCAATGGTTTCGTTGCTTGTGTGGCACGTAGCGCCGTCTTGTTGAAAGTAAACGTTGTCCAGATCAATACCATCCAATTCCGGCCATAAAAAATCGTTAATCATCTCTCGATAGCGCAATCCAGTCACCGTAACTGTTGCTCCAGCCTCATTTTCGAAAAAGTAAGGTCCAATGACTCCGCCGGACCATAAACCGCACCAAACAGTCACACGTTGAGGATAGAGAGACTTTTCAACAATAACTCTTGGATTTTCTGAGCCCCAGATCCGACAATTTTGCTTGTTGACGAAGCCACCGAGGTGGAAATGGGCCTCATCACTCAAGATGATTTTTTCGATGGAATTCTGGATCATTTTCATGCATTTCAACGACCCAATCAGCAAAGACACGACGTTGTTGATGATCGGCCGGCTTGAGTTCTTGTGTTAACTGGACTTTATAAGCCTTAAGACCCAAATCTTTATGCAAAATACGGTGTAATGACGTTTGTGGAATGGCTAATTCCAAAGAACGACGAGGAATGGACAAACCTGGGTTTTCTTTAACACTTTCGGCTACAACAGCAATATTCTCGGCTGTTCTTGAGCGACGTGCACGGGTTTTATTCTTCACATCACTAACTTGTCCCAAGAGCTCGAATTTTTTCACCAATTTCTGTATTGCGGTCCGACAAGGTGCTTCACGGTGACCCAAAAATGTTCGAGTTTTACGAACCGTCTCTGCCAAATTTTCACCATTTTTATAGTGAATTTTAATAATTTCAATGCGTTGTTGAAGCGTGTATCGTTCCATATTTATTAATGGCGTAGTTTCTACTTGTCAAATGTCAAAAATTGATAGCTTCAAAAGTGACATCTACCGAAATAGCGGGCTATTCAAAATAACACCTCTTATTGGAAAACCCTTTACAATGATTTTATCCAAAATAATCTATAAAGCTTTTAAAAATTCTCATTTTGAAATTCTTTATAAAAGTAGATCATAAACATTAGAATCAAGGAGTAAATGATGAAGACTGAAAATGACCAAAATTCCTGGGGATTCTAGAAATCAATTAGTAAAGCTAATAATTATAAGAGAAAATCAAATTTGAAATCCAACTTTTCGTTTCTTTATCAGTTTGTTTCAGTATTTCTTAAAAGACCTCATCGGATATATAAAGAGATAGAAGAAGAAAAAATCAAAATACTATGCCAATTTATTATATGCAAATTTGAGGAGTTGAACTGAAAATAACAGCAATAAATTTACATCAGTGTCTTCAGGAATTCATAGGGGGTCGTCGTCGACAGAAATAACATTAGTTCGGCACTTTTCGAAAAGGATCTTTCCTTACAACACGATATATTTTTCTCTTTTCAATTTACATTATTTTATATGAAAAAGGACGGTAGTGATGTGCGAAAAACATCGACAGGACATTTCGCGTCCGGTATAAAATGCAGAAAATGAGCAATCATTCTTGTGTGTTATTAATCGGTTAAATACCGCATTCGTGTATGTTCATTTGTAAAAATGCGTTATGGTTAAATTAACCAAGGTTTCTCTGTGGGACTCTGATATGGTTAGCACTGAAATTGGACGTATTTTATTTTAATATTGCCGCTATTTTATATGGTTGTTGTGGAACTGGTTTTATTGCGTGTTTTGAAACACTTCAGTTGTGGTAGATCACAGATTTTTTCAAAATAACATAACATAAAATACAAATAAACCCCCGCCCTCCCCCTGTACACGCCACACATTTACAACGTTTACACGCTTCTTGGTTACTTTATTAAATTTTAAAATCGAAATCAAATTGATACTTAATTTACTTTCAGCAAGCAATCTTCCACATTATAAATTATTTTTGTTTTTACGAATCGTAAAACTATAATTATTTTTTTAGAATTACAAATAACATCTTTAAATATCATCGAGATGCCTATCCATAACGATGTGCCCCATTGTGAAAGAATGGATCGTGGTGGAAGTGAAATATTAAATTGAAAATTTTAGTTGTTTGCTTTAATTTCTAAAATATTAATGAGATGTAAAAGTACAACACGTTTAACAAATCAATTTAAAAAGTAAAAGTACAATTAGCACAAACAAATAAGTGAGAGGATCATTTTCTAAATGGGACTAGCTAAAAAAACCTAGGAAAAGGAAGACAGTGATCTTGAAGATACACACAAACGACCGATATCCTGTATAAGAAAGAAAATAAGATAATAATGAAAATAACTATAAGTACGTACATGGCTAGAATGCACCTTTATTCTTAAAGTGCTGACTATACTCCATAAGGTAATATGATTAGCGTCGACGCATAAAATAATACCTACCAACTAGGAAGTTGTAATTCTTGAGATTACAATCATATCAAAAGCATTATATTCAGAAAATGTCATTAAGAGTAAATTCGAATAAGACAACACTATACGCGGCGAAACTCGTTTAAGATTGATCAATAAATTTGAAAGCCATGCGGAAGTCGAGATTTGAAACAAAATTTTAATTACAGTTGCATCTTCACTCGGATGCATTATAAATACCTGAAAGGATGAAGAAATAGAAACGTTTATCTCCAAGAAAATACTAGACACATAAATAACGCCGTATGAAATGTGCGTTACAATACACGCTGTGGACTATTATTAGAAGTAGCAAATTATGATCTGTAAGCGCCATGTAGCAATTAACCGTACAGGAAAACAAGGGAATAGTTAGTAATTTACTGTAAAAAATTTATGACTGACCTTAATAATATGATTAATAACATGCTTTTGCGTTTTCTAATATGCAATTGAATTATTAAACAATAAACAGCAATCAACCTTAGCAAGTATTCCGTTTATATACGGACGATCTCCTTTTAACAAGAATTAATTATCATACTAACTAATAGACAGTAATATGTGCGCATTTTTTGTTTAATCACCGCCTTAAGTAATTGCCTTTCTTAATACTTCAAGAAAGAAATAAATTATTTTAATTAAAAATTAGATCTGAATCTAGTCTTCTCTCCATTCTCGTGTACCCTACCTATACTATCTATCCGAATACACTTGAGGCACTGTTTTGCAAACGCAACTTCTAGTGAAAGTTAACAAAGTAGTAATAATTGTTTTATTTCTAGTTTATAATATCGGTTTATTATCTATAATTTATTACCGTGCTGTAATTAATAGAGTTCCGGGACTAACGGCTACTAAGATGGCTGTTGAAAGAAGAGTAAATACAGCTGAAATAGCTATACACATAAATTGTTAGCAAGTCGTTATGAATTCTATTATTCTAACGTTTGAGTTTGCAAATTTGTTTATTCTGTAATTATACTATCTTAAATATAAATCTTCTACTTGCTATTATATTTAATTTTGTTTTATGCGCATAAAACAGTCTACATGAAATTAAATACAATTTCTGTTTGTTTTTTTATATTCTGATTCCGTTACTCGTTACTTCGGGCTTCTCGTATTTATATATTCTGAAAGGAATGGCGGCATTATCTTAATGAATGACTAAAACCTGCACATTAAATGCAAGCACAAATCTAAATTTTATATTCAAAGTGTTAGTTTTAAGTTTTGAACATAAGTTTTCTGGGGGCTAACTTTTCGAGAACTCTTGTAGCGCAGCGCTGTAGTTTCTCTTAGAGGAGGCTATGGTGTAAAAAAAGTGACGTTTTATGTTTTAATGAGAGCTCGCCTGTGGCGGCCAAATGTCGGACTGATCTTCATACATAAAATTATGAATGGGATAAGAATTGAGCTTTATCTTTATCGGCAATACCCCCTATTACAGGAAGTGGTAAAGGCATATTTTAAGTATAACTTTACTGAAATGGTTTAGACGACTCGGAGAATTGATTTTGAGCATATAAGAATTCATATTAACGCAGTATAACTAGCAAGAAAGGCATACTGTAAAAATAGTTGTTTATATAACAAGAGTGTAAAGTGAAGCTTTTTGAACGAGTAAGAAGTCGCTGCGCTTGTACCATAAACCCTACTGGTTAAAAAAAAACACTTTACACTCGAGTTATATACAATATTTCTTGCACGACCGCATGTTAAAGTAATAAAGAAAAATTAAACATCTGAGAATGCAAAGCATAACCACAAGGAACTCCATTTTGCTACTGATTTCTAGCAACAGTTTAAAAGATTTTTAAATTTCTGCGGCCATTTTGACTATGTTTCCGAAAAGATATCAAAAAAGTTTTTGATGTAGAAGCCAAATCTGAAGTCAAAATCTTAAAATTTAAAAAAAATGCGGACAGACAGACTTCGTAAATTCAGTAACGACTCCTATCGGAGTTCATTGAAAATGAAGTTGGCCAAGATCATACGTTAAATTTATTGCAACTGTTTATAATTGTCAACTTTTGATATTGACAACGAATTGTAAAGAGCCAACAAAAAAAGTCATTAATGTCAAGAATCGCAATTTAGATTACAACAACGGGCTTTTATGTATCAATTGAAATCAAGATAATTTCTTTTTAGCTGTTTCTCACAATGTTAGGCTTCACAATACCCTTCAAGATCTCCTGCAGCCTGCTAATTGCAGAGCTGGCCTAAGTCTTCTTAAAGGGAACTTATTTTATAGCAAAGGTTACACTACCGCTTTTCTAGCGCTGTATTGCTAAATTATGGTTTGTTAACTGTGTTAACAATTAGCTATATCTGTAAAACAGAAAAAAATTGATTGATGTATAAAATTCAACTGCACTTAATTTTCACTAATGATACTCTGAATGGTACTAACTTCATTTATCAGGTGTCACCGAACACATTTCTGCATGTTAAGTTAAGTGCGCAAGGGTTACCTAGGATGTCAACTTTCTGCAGTGAGTGATTGACGGGAACATGAATATACACTCGTCTGTAAAATAAACTGATAGGTGACGTCAGCAAATAAGAAAAACAAAGCCAGTTGATTGTGATACCAAGTACCGAAACCAAACTAAAGACGATCGCAGATTGAGCTCATTAACGATCTTCTCTTCGCTAGAGGCACTGTTGCTCTATGTTAAATTTAACAAGTTTAAACGCCAGTTTGTAAGTTTGAGGTTATTGAAATTTAAATTTAAAAAAAAGTAATTATTAATGCCTTGTTCTTGCGTATTCTTTATTCTTTGCAAAGTTTATATGACCAAATGCGTATTTTCTATTTCCTCGCCGTCATTTTCATCACTTTCACAATTTTGTTATAAATTGCTGTAAACCAGATTTCATAGTGGTTGCGTAACCGTTTCTGAATGAATCGGGTTAACCCAAATAACTCTGTGATGTAAATTGTATGATCAGATCAAAAATACAAGTTACGTTTCGAAAATGCACTATTTATTACATTTTTCTAAAATTTAAGTTTTAATAACCTCACACTTATAGACTGACGTTTAAACTTGTCAAATTTAACGTGGAACAACAGCGCCTCTAGCGGAAATAAAATCATTATTGAGCTCAATTTGCGATCGCCTTTTGTTTGGTATCACAATCAACTGGCCTTGAAGAAAAATACTTCATTGCGACCTCTATTGGAATTATGTTATAAATATTCAAATTTGCAGATTTATAGATAGCTCAGGCACCGTTAATTGTTGTTGTTTACCCCCTTTTCCTCCATTTTCGTAATTAGAATTTCTATAGTACATACATGGATATGAGTTGGACAAAGTCGCAGTATCAGAAACCATGTTTGATCCAAACTCTACATTTTCCAGTCAAATTTCCATTGCAATTTGAAATATTTAGCCATAATAGAATCCAGAGTGCCATTATAGAAACGAGAAGCCTCTGGCGAAACCGTTGGACAAAAGGGATTCCATAAAACTTGCACTAAATACGCTCACTCAAGTAACCGTCGCCGTGTCGGACCAGTTGAAGAATTATCTTTGGCTATATAGTGGCCAGCGGAAGCCAACGTCATAAAACAATCTTGACTTTGGTTATTTCATACTACGTACATGATTATAAAAACATGCTTATTATCTTTTACATTCTTAATAATACCTTTGTTGGCTTGCGGTATAGCGCACTGCGCAAAACGTTCCCCAGTATGTCGATATTATACACTTTACTATTGTTCTTGAAAGGGCAAAATTTAAATTTGCTCATTGTTTATTAGCCCTAGTGTAGCTGATCATCTGCAAAAGTAAAAAGAATTCTATGGTATTGTGGTATGAAAATTGGATCAACAGCAAAAGAACGTCTTGCATTTATTCCAATTTTGTGCAACATTTTCAAGATGGTATCGTGGTTGACTACAATTCTGGTGGTTTGCTGGAGGTCATTCTTTAGCAAATGGGTAGTAACAAACCTATCACATCTTTATCAGTGTTTACGTAGTGTGATTTTCATTTTACTGTACTGTCTAGATCTTTTGTCATTTCCTGCCATTGGGAATCGTAGTGATATTCTTGTAGGTACCTCTAGGTAATGTTAAGTTCTAAAGCAGCTTCTCTTTGCGTATAGCTTTATTTAAGCAGTCATTACTGTTGCTTCATCTACTTCTTAAAAAATACCTTCTTTGAATACCTACCATTCTATTTGACTTATGCTTATTATAGATACAAAAAATGATAGCAATCCTGTATATTTATTGTATTGAAATATCACCACAATATTTCCAGTAATAAAAAAAATAATGTTATATTCTGATTCCTTATTCTTGCGTTGAGGCATATATGGGAACTATATGATAAATTTTGATTTAGCGCCACCTGTTGGTTGATGATTTTCGCCAATTGTAGACTCAATTATAAATAATAGTTGTGTCCATGAAGAAACCACTTTTAAAAGTACTGCCTTTGCTTTCATGGAAATTGACGTTTGCTGCCGATCGTCCAGGAGGCTTTCACCGATAGAGCTGGTAATCGCTGCTTGCTCATAGACACGAGAAATCCTTCCTTAGAAGAGGTCTATAGTATATACATTCCTATACTTGCGTGTTTCCTGAATTAGTATTTAGAGGTTATTGAGAAGAGTCGTGCTTAAGGTGACCAACAGTTGGATTTCACTCAACCTGCTATGTCGCCCTTGATAAATCAAGAACGCCTGTGGTGATCACAGTTGAATCTCGGACTGTACCACAAAGTTGCCTACGGCAGCCAATTGTCGCATTGCGCCACTTCTATCATAAGAGTTGCCTGTAACCTTCTTAGGGGAGTTACTACTCGGACAAAAGTTGTTCTTCGGGCTCGGTAACAAAATTCCGTATGACGGCGAATCGAGAAATCACATTTTAACATGACGACACTTGACTGAATTAATGCATAGATAAAAGTTGATTCTGACCGTATTAGAATGAAAACTAAGACAAAAATAAACACAAAAAAGTTAGAATAAAAAACCGTTCTTGATAAGAATCACAGGTTGTTAGTATGTCATGATCGTTGTGGCTTCCCATTAGCTTTTGAAATCGCCCGAGTCCTCAATGCCAAGCGGTTTTAAGCCTTTCTAGAGAGCTATCTTATAGACAGGTGATGTGGTTTTCGAACAGGTCGAGCTGCTTCTTTTTTTTTTGTTGCGTCCTAGCAGATCACGTGCACTGGTTCACATTAAATTTGAAACTGCACCATATAGCCGTCTGGGGCTGTCGTGGGTCAGGTATAGCTCTCCACATTCTATATTACAGTAGGCTTTCTTAAAGTCGTATGACGGTTAAACGTGAAAGTACGTTATGAAAAACTCAAGTCAGAGCGTAAAAGTTATAACAAAGCATAAAAAAATCAACGGAAATAAATTTTGGTGAAGAAACACAGGTGGGAAATCGTATCGTGTCAGTTGGCATTATGTTGATTTCTTCTTTAGCTAATGGTTCTGACAATAAGATCTGAGATCGTCCTTAGGGAGAAAAATTTCACACAAGACGCCGAAACAGAAAGGTTAGGGACTGTTCTAAGGTTGTATAGCTTTTTTATAGATTTAAGATGATTTTTGAGAATTGCTTTGAGAATGAAGCGAGATTTTCGAGAAGAAACTCAGACGATTATTTTACAGTGTTAGAAACACAGTGATCCCGTTGTCTTCGAGTGCGGAAAATAGAGAGATACTTTTTTTCTGACTTTGACTCATTTAATATGTTTAGAGTCGATGGAAAATATTTCTTAGATAGATAAAATAAAAATATAGGGAATTGCGCAAGATATCCTATTATTGATTAAAGTAATTATGTATATTACTCATCAGTATGCATGGAATTCAATCGTTTAGTTTTATCTAACTATTTGAAATACAGTTGCTCTCCAAAATGATTTTAAAGTTAGTTTGAATCTAATATCTCGTTTGAAGTTAAAATACAGAACAAAAAGTTGTCACGCTGAAAATAATAATCATTTTGTTAATAATATTACCTAACTGCTATTACTTTCTTCAGCAGTTAAGATTTTATTATCATAAAATTGCAATTTTATTGTGGTATCATATTCACTTACATAATTTATGTATTAATATACATACAATAGTGATTTTATTAGCATTTAAAATGGGTTTTATAAAGAGCAAATAATCAAATTTTAATTTTAAAACTGCAATCTAATAATAAATAATTGAAAAATTGTTTTCTTAAGGTTTTTTTCAAAATTTACTTTTTTCTCTCTACTTAAATTAAAATTAAAATACACAGTAAACTGAATACTTACTATAGTTGGCCCATTTAAATAAACGCGTGAACCGGAAATACCACAAAAAATTCTTAACTGTATTATTGGCAAAAGGAAAGGTGTTAAGTATAATTACGTAAAAAATAAACTTTTTTGTGGATTTTCTATTTATTAATTAAATGAAAATGAAAGAAAAAGTTGAATTATCACAATAAATAAATTAAAAAATTAATTTAATACGAGCCTTACTTGATGTAATGGTGTGTCGACCTCGACATAGCGTGTCAGGTTGGCCGAGCGGTCTAAGGCGCCAGATTTAAGCTCTGGTTCCCGAGAGGGAGCGTGGGTTCGAACCCCACACTTGACAAAGCTTTTTTTTTTATTCTTCACGATTACAATTGTCTTCTAGAGCAGTAAATGTTTTTTGATATCAATTTTTTAGTTTACGCTATTTTATAGTTGAAAATATTTGAAATGAACTGGTATTATAGATGGGATAAAAAACTTGTATGAGGTATTAAAAGTAATTACAGAGACACTTTTAAAATGACCACTCAGCTGTAAATACAGTTCTTTTTTGGTATAAAATTTAATTTAGCGTTTAAGTTTTTATAATTAAATTTTAAACCGCTGATCAAAATTTCCCATAAGGAACGAAAAAAATTTCCGCTACGAACGTTTTGTTAAATGTCCCTGATACTTTATACAACTTGTATACTGTGTTACATGTGCTTGTTTACCTATTTGGTAAAATATGATAAAGTAGATAAATCCGGAATTCCGGTAAGATGAAAAATTTTAATATTTATCGGTAGATATATGGCTTGGACATGTAATATAAACTATCAGGGATCGATTTAACGGTACATTCAATCAAGAACATGTGAGACTCGGATCTAGAAAAAACACCTAGCCAAGTCATCAGTGTGTGTACAGGTATGATACAACTTTGCCCATTAGGTGGGTAGGTTTTAGCATCAGCTCCCGTGCAGCGCGGTTATAACTCTGGCGGTTCGCGCTTCATAACTAGATTCCGCGCCGATATCTGTATCAAGAGATAGCTGGACAGCAAAAGCGCATTAGGCTGCATTCCCAGCCGTGAAGCGTGAGCACCAGAAAACGTTTGCACAAGAACTTTGTAATATTATAAAACCTGACTATACCATACATACAACTTTTGCATGCATATTCATACCTCAATGAAAATTTCGTAGATGTTACTGATTGCAGTACGGCTGTGTCTCTTCAAGGGAATTAATATCTGTCGTAAATGTAATAAATTAATGTACTTTTGGCGGTCTGGGTTAACACTTAACCAGTAAAGCACTTACATGCGTACCTACATACATGTTGTTGTAAAATTTATTACTTCATATTATTAAGTTATGTAGTCGTTCGTAAAAGATTACAAGAAGCCTCGGGGAAATCGTGTTGACAAAATCTTTTTCGTTTACCAATTAAACTTCTTTAACACTTTTTAAATCTTTATATAAAGAAAAGTTCTTTTATTGCATTTTTGGTACCGTTTGGTAGTGTAAACACTGATAATGAACGTGTTTATGTACTATTATTATTATTATTATTATTATTATTATTATTATTACTTATTAGTTTGCACTCCTATTGTACTATAACCTCACTTCTTGAAATGTTCATATTTGTATGGAATTTTCGCGCCAATTTCATATGCAAAATAATTGTAAACATTTTAACACATCGGAAAAAGGCATCTCTAAATAACGAAACAAAATAATAAATAAAATGCGAGTGGCTTTAATTTATACACATTTTTTCCTCCTATCTGATATTATTAGTGGGAAGAGACGTAGGAAGTTAATTTTTATGCCGTTTGCTAATTGGTTTAGTTCTAATGAAATATATTTTCTGTAACAATAGGTGGCTACCCACAGCTATTTATTTTACCGTATGTTAAAAGTTATGTATTGTAAGGGAAAAATCTTTAATTCAAATACTACCACTACTCTCTGTCTAAGTGTATACATTAAAAGGGGTCATTCCTATTATAAATTTTAACAATGGATACGCAACAAATTAAATGATAACAATTCATTATGACAAAATGTAATAAACTAATAAATTATTCTTCGTATCAAACTCAGAATATAATTCTTGTATTAAATAACATAATTTCAATTATCTTATGTTTTGTTTGTGTTTTGATAGCTCTGGTTGCAATAATTAGATTTAGAATTTCGCGAGACAATTACATTTGACTTTCTAATACGTCCTCGTATAATATCATTAGGCAAATTGAAAAAGAAAATTGTTTTAATCTCTAAATAAGTACCACCAAAGGAACATTTAAATTAATATCCAACGTTCTTATTTAATTGATATCTGTATATGGATGGTTTGTATTTAGAAGCGAACACTGCGTTTGCTGTTTTCTAACGGTCACTTTGTCAAGGTACTTAGATGGCAACATATTAATAAGCTGAAAAGTATCACTTCATTTGACAAACTCTATTCCAGTTTTAAATACAGCATGTTAAAATAGGTAAAACGTCAGCTGATAAATGATTAATGCATGTTAATGTCTTCGAGAAAAAAAAAGAAGCAAATCGAACGAGTTTTTGTTTGTCGATTTTCTTGTTTAACATAAGTAATAAATTGTGTAAATAATAAACGGTTTGTGCTACTATTTGAATTTATCGAAATGCACATAAAAAATTTAATTGTGAAAAATACATTTTTTAAGAGTTTTGACTCTTTCTAAATTTCTTGGTTGGAATAAGTTTTGCTCACTTGTAAATTTTTCTTTATTTTGACTTTAGATTCATCTTTTAATTTTTGTCCAAGGAGAAGAATGGTTCAACTCGTAACAGTTATGCTAAGGGGCCTTTTCTCGAACATGGAGACTATTATTGAATTGATCCGCTATATCTACCAATTTCTTTGAGGTAAATCAGTCAGTATTTCATTGGCCGGAAGAGATTTTCTCATAAATGACTACTCTAATTACCGTAGGTTTTGTCACAAATAAAATATAAGTCACTAACAACCAGAATATTCTCATAATTTCCAGTGCTGGGATCTTTTCCAAATTAACCAATGTGGCGTATTTGTAATATAAGGTTTGATAGACTTTCTTGCTGTTCGAAAATACGACTCTGTCTTCTTTTACTTATGGCACATCTGAAATAGAAGTTTTCTATTTCAGTAAATTCTTTCCATTCAAAAACACCATACGCTGATTCAGTGGATTCATTTTGTAATGGACATTAGATTATAAACCATTTGTGGTTTAAATGAGTAATGGAAGCCCGGCGAGTCTGGCTGAGCTCTTTTTTTTACAGCCAACAACCAATCATTGTAAAGCAACGTTCTAAAAGGTTCACTTTTAGATTTTTCAAAAACAATCAATGTTGAATCTTGACAAACTATTTAAAGACCTTTAATGTTGCTATTTTCCAAAAGTAACAGATGAATATCACATTGGACCTAATACCTGATTTTCGTACTTGCCCATACCAGATTTGTTTTTTGTTTTAATCAAAATTTTATTGTGAGGTGCTTACCTTTGTTTATCTGGACATTCGATACAAACATTTCGGGTTAGTTTTCTTTGGCCTAACCTATGACAAATAACACATAAATATTTTATGAAGTGCTCGACTTTTTCCTTCCTCTTTAGGCAAGTTTACCATGACATTTTTGGGGATCTTCCTATAACCTTCACTATACTTTTTCAAGATGCCATCACAACACAATTTTATATAGTCATACATGGAAATCTGTACTCTATTAGCTTTGAAATATAGGACTCCAGAGTTTAGGAGCGTTTGTAGCATAAACTGAAAAGCTACTTTGGTACACCATGTATAGTAATTCTATGTGAGCAAGTTTTTTAAGTGCTTGTAAATTTCCTCCGACCATGTAACGACTTTTCTCAAAAAAAAAA
>VTPC01006802.1:0-20300 GCA_011009095.1 Ignelater luminosus | reverse complement strand
TTGTTTGTTCACTCACATAATTTGGCTAGGATATCTGGACTCATAAAGCATTCAAAAGAATTGACGGGATCTTTACATTTTTGGAAATCAATTGCCGGGTGGAAATCATAATCAGCAGAAAAGTCTTGCAAGGGTCTGGGTAGTTTATCGACATCAGAATCACTTATCTTCAAATTGTCACTAATTTCATATTCTGGGTCATCACTATTGTTGTCCGACCAATCCTCACTATTCATTCTAACTGATCTTATCACCAAAACACGTTGGAACTGTCAAAAACTACAAAAAGAAACAATTACAGCACTAATCAACTTAGATTTGTTGGTTATTAACGGTGAAACCGCGCCCTGCCCTTTCCGCGAGTAATTTTCAACCGTCCTATTTTAGTGGGGGGTAACTATACATTTTTTGCGGCATACCAGACCTAATATGAATTTTCGCGTGCCGTACCATCCTTCTTTAAGGCTAAGAAAATTAAAATTCGGCGTATCCGTATGTGGATATCATGGTACCCTCATGGACACTTTGAAATAACCACATGTGCATACCTGGAGTGGAAGGGGTTAAATAACTTACGTCTTACTCGACACGTTCAGAAAGAAAATGTGTCTCATTCCTCATTAGGAGCGGGCTGCTTGAGAACTCGGGAGGTTCGCTTGAGGTAAGAACGGAAAGGAAGTACTCAAATAGTAATGAATACTGCGGTAGCGATTTTTCTATTAAATACTTAAAAACACAATGCATAGCATTTTGACGTGTGATGTTTTACATCCAAATCTTTTTAGTCGCACCTGAATCAAAGACCACCGTTTTGTTTTCGAATCATATTGGAAACAGCAGCACAATTTTATTGACAATGTCAGAATCTGAACGAAACCACAGCATTTGAATCTCGTTGTTGTCCCTTTTGTTCAATAGTCAGACGTTGATTCTGAGTTTCTCTAAATCTGGCTCGATAGTTTCTTAATCAGAAGTCAGACTGCATATAAAATATGAATGCATACTTTAATTGAGCAATTTTGTACCTATTCTTTATAATATCTTATTGTTCTTTATAAACCTTATTTACAATCGTATGACTGTTTTTTGATTATTTTTTTCTCTTGTTATTAACTGCATATTAGAAATTTGATTACAATGAATCAACTTTTACCACAACTTTGTTGTTTACCTTCTTTTATTACTCCACTCCTGACTCATGCCCAAAGCTTCCAACTGTAGTTTAGTCTGACCCTTTTCTAGTATTCTTCTTTATCATATACGAGTAATAATTATTTTGGATTTGTTGACAAGATGTCGAATTCTTTTGATTTTACTATTTGTGCGTCTAGAAACCTGACCTCCTGGTATAAGGTCTTTCTCAAGAGACAAGCAGCACTCATCCTTATATTATTTTCTTGAAGTCATGCAATACCTCTATGGCACCTTTGTCCAGTTCAAAAAGAACTCTACTAATGAGATGTTTTATTCTCGAACACTGGCAATCAACACGTATAGTATTTTATGCAACACAGACTATTTGACAGTTCTCGAAACGTCCGTTTCTAGCTTTTGTGGGGAGTCAAGGTTATTTGCTTTTCTTGGAAGCCACGAGAGTTTAGTGTATAATAATCAGTCGGGTTATTTAGCAGCAGACATTCTTAGGCAGTAGATTCTATTTAGTGTTGGTATTCCCAGGTATTATCTGCAGTCTCGTGGTCTCTGATGAGTTCAATGAGTACAACTTTTTAAAGCTTATTTATATCTCCTCTTCTTCTCAGAATTGAACTGGTCCAAATTGACCGCGAAGTCTCCGGATACTTTAGTTCTTATATGATAACAATGTAGGTACAAAAAAGTAATTTTTCATAAATAACCTTTTCAGTAGTATTTATCCGATATAGTTATGTAAATTCTATGAAATTGTCATTCATAACCAGAAGTCGGGGGTAATTGAATATGAGAATCAAGTTTTTTTAATGAACTGTTTCCCAAGCAAGTACAATAAAACTCATTTGACGATCATTTTCTCAAACCATTTTTTGTTTGTCGACTAAAATTGTGCTGCGTGTACAAGGTTGTCATTTGGGAGATATTTCATTACAGTTTTTTGATGCAACCGTGGTTGACAGATTTAATCATCATCATCATCATCATCATCATAAGTATCCTGCCTAGACAGGTCCCGTGGGTTTTCTCTACTTTTCTCTATGCTGAGCCAATCTCTTCATTTCACCATAACTCTGTCTAGTTTTCACATTGTCCATCATCTTTGTTCTTCTTCTTCCCGGCTACCTCTTTCCTCTGCACTCGCTTCCAACACATTTCTCATCAAACAATCCTTTCTTAAAACATGTCCTAACCAATTTTTTTCTCTTAAGTTAATTGTTTCCAACATTGATGTTTGCTCTCCAACTCTTCTCAGCATTTTGTCATTCCTCACTTTATTCTTCCACTTGATATTTAGCATCCTCCTCCAGATCCACATCTCTAGCGCTCCTACTCTTTTCGTATCCTTCTTCATCATAGTCTACCTCTCACACCTGTACAACATTACAATGCATACAGAGCATTTTGCTATTCTCTTTCTCAGTTCCCCTAGTTCTTACCTTTATCTCATCAAAACTCTTCTAGTTGCTTGTAATTTCTGTTTCTAGATACTTATACCTCGTTATCTGCTCTAACTTTTCTCCCTTGACGTAAACCTCCATGTTTTCAACTTCCCCAATTTGCATTACTTTGCTTTTCTTACGATTTGTCCTTCATCCGTTCAAACTGTTTCAAGATTTCTATCAACTCCTCTGTACTTTCAGCAAACAAGATCTTGTCAGCAAACTGGATGCATGCAATTCTTCATTCTTCAATTCTAGTTCCAACATTTTTTCTCCAGCATTCTGCCGCCATTTCTTCAACGCCTATGTTGAACAGAGTAGGAGAAAGACAGCAGCCTTGTGTTGTTCCTTTACCAATTTCGAATCAATCCGTCATATGTTTTCCAATCCTCATGGCTACCTCCATATACAAGTTTCTAATCAGTCTTCTATCTCTCCAATCTATTCCTTTATCTTTCAATATTTCCATTAGCTTTTTCCACGGTATGCAATCAAAAGCTTTCTCTAAGTCTACAAAGCAGATGCTGAGTTTTTTCCCTTTTCTATTGATTGAATAAAAGGATGTTTTTTTTCCAAATTGCCGCTCAAGTTATTTTTCAATAACCGCTGCAGGCGGCCTCGAATTAGAGCACATTGCACGACCTCTGATGTTATAACGTACAGTTGGGTCATTTCAGGAGATTTCGAAAACCTCAAACAGTTTTTGATAAGAAGATTAAAGAGGTGGTGTCCTAGAGAGCACTGTAGTTTTAGTAAAATCACTTTGAACTTTCCTCATTGTCATTGATAATAAACTTGTAGTAATGGTCTAGCAGAATGAAGATCACTGGTTAGTTTTGAAGATTCAGCTTTTCTCAGATTTATCCTGTTGCAGACAAAAATCAGAATTTCCGTATTTAAACCTTTTTAGAGAAAACTATCGATGGGTTAAACATTGCTTTATGACCGTCCACATGTGGCGGTCACTGATCAAGCTTTTCACTTTTTATAGCTGTTATAGTTGTTGGAAGTTCAAGATTATTGTTATACCAGACACAAAGTGTATTAAGGACAGGAAGAAACACGTTTCTACAATTACAATTCACAAGTTTTTGGAAAGGCGTGTACCCGCTACCACTGACCGAAGATATCCTATAGTAACTATATCAATTTTTAAAATTACCGTTTGAAGTTATGGAGTAGTATAAGCTTTATAGGTATAAAAAAGTGGATGCTAATAAATAAATAAATAATAAAATTAGATGCTAATAAATAATAACTTAAAATAGTTAAACATGATGGAGCATGATTTGGTTCCGATTAAAAAAGTTGAAGTGTAATATGAAGAAGAAGAAGAAAAAGAAGAAAAAAATTATTCCAGTTATTACGATCAAGGTTAAATACCGTGTAATCGAAATTTCACTGGCAGTGTGATGTACGTAACGGTTTATTTTCTTATACTATAAGAAATTATCTATCTAACGAATTTTATGAATAACAAACAACTAGAGAAATATCTCGCAACGTACGCCGAAGAATTTAATGGCTGGTTGGGAGTAGGAAAACGTGAGCCATTGACACTGTTTAAATTTTTCGTAACTATAAAGGCATAAGTCATTTGACAGTTCCGTTAAATTTCTAACCAAATGTAAAAGAGCTGGTCGAGGATTAATATGCAAAATACCTCTAATTGGATTTAAAAAACTTCATTAATCGAATATTTCTGCATTTCTCATATTAATTAGTCTAGTTGGGAACTAGTTTTATTGCATAAAGCTGTAAGCATCTATGAACGTTTAATATGTGTTTTACGACTAAACTTAGAGACTTGAA
The DNA here is from genome assembly GCA_011009095.1 of Ignelater luminosus. NCBI lineage: Eukaryota > Metazoa > Arthropoda > Insecta > Coleoptera > Elateridae > Ignelater > Ignelater luminosus. The sequence continues at coordinate 15,897 of VTPC01006802.1, read as the reverse complement.
AGCTATTTTGTTTAAATTGTACGGAATCGAATGTAGCCGGCATTCCGCGAGGTTTTATTTCGACTTATATACGCCACGCAGTTTTATTTGGACATAAATATTTGCGCTAATCATTTAAAGTGGGAAGATAACAATTTATAATAAGTTATGGAACATTTCTGAATCGTCTACATTCTGGATTAAGTTAATTGAAGCTAACTGATGTGCGCTCTTTTAAAAATAAATCGCAATTATACAGAAAGCCGCTGATATTTCTGCGTCAACTTCGATGTTTTATCTTTAAACGTTAAGTGGAAGCGTCACGATGGGAAGAGATAGATATGTTGGGTACCAAGTGTACTCGACAGAGACGAAATTCTCCGGAGGATTGCAAAACGTTATCTAGCATCGAGAATGCTCGCGATTGCACTCTGTTCGTCTCATTAACATATAATAAACTTAGTGGATTTTAGATTGTTATATTGCAGGTTTGAATTATTTCGATTGTGTTATCTCTTTCTCTTCTACCCTTTAAGTTTGCCTTTTACAACTCGTTATAATTTCGCATTCTGAGAAGTTGACAAACTCGCATAGCATGGTATACAATGTTTCCTTTATTCCTTTCCACTCAATTAAAAACTTTATCAGGTAATGTTCGTTAGTTCTTTATTAGAAACGTTGGTTTGTTAGTTAAAGCCCTCGAATAAAGCTACATACAATTTCTGTTATTTATGCGTATGCCACCCGTAGGTAAACCCAGATAGACGATGTTTCCTGCATCTGTAATCAGCACTATTAATGGGTTTTATAGATGCATTCAATTTCCGTTTTTTATTCAGGAAAGATTAATTCTGCACGATTAGTAGAAAGGAATTCTATTTTTAGTTCTACTTCATTTAATCGTTTATTCGATTTATAAATGGCTAGGTTCTATCTGGAAATTGTAAACTCTCCTGTAGGTAAAGAAACCGCAACAGATTAACAATTTACATTCGACTAAAAGGTGTAGGTGTATGTGTGTAAAAGTCTGAACAAGTTCAGAGCAATACAACATCGTCTAATGATTCAATGTTATGCGACGAACATTGTTATTTAAATAGGTTAGTGGTCGCAAGTTGCTCGGTACGTGCGCCATACAAGCATTGAAATCACTAGGATACCTACCTAGTACGTATGTAACAATCCCATAACTTAAAGCGTCTACTTAATATTATTGCTGTTAATTTGTCCCAATCTCAATTTCGTCCCGTATGCGCTAACTTGTAATTATTTTACAACGGGGATATAAATCTTATGGTCATGCATATAATAGATCATTACTGGAAAGCGTTTACATATAAACTTTTTAATTGCAAATCTTACAGGTCTCAACAGCATAATATTTAAGCATTTATCATTCCATTAAACGCTGAAATTGTTCATTATTTGACGTCGGTTCTAATAACTATGCAAATAAATTGAAGTAAAACATGCAAACATACCAGACTAAGTGAAAAATAGCTCTAGGGGTAAGAATAGTTGATTTTGACATACGCCTTGATCATATAACCGTTCAGTACACACTTGCATTATAATCTTTCCTAATTAATAAAAGTTTTACTACTCCACGAAGCATCTTTAAAACATTTTTAAGGACGTTGTAAATTCATCCTTTTTTTGTCTCTCTGTTTTGGTTTATTAAAGATGGTTAATTTTTTTGAGTCCAAGGGTTACAACACGATGCAAAATTGAGTCATGAAAAATTTTAAAGAGTTTTTAATAAAGTAAAAAGCTCATCAAATTTTAATTACACCTAATAAAAATTTCACGATGAAATGAAATGTGTGCGGTGTGCTGCAGTACTTTCGAAATTTTTTTAATTGGGAAAAAATTGGTCAGTTGGCGAATCAAATAGTTGTTAATTGTATATAAGTGGTCAGTTTATGAATCAATTATGTACTTTGGTTTCTAAGTGGAAAAATAGATATGACACTTTTTCGTGGAATGATCTGATTTGTTGCAGTTAGTACACTTTTTGATATATGAACGTGATTTTTGCTAATTTCTGTTCCATGTTAAAAATAGATCGTACGGCAGTTATACCTACCTATATAATTACTATGGGCAAATTAAGTTTTCAATTTTTACTCACGAATTCAACTTTCGATCAAGAACAGTGCATGAGATGCAGTTTCGCTTTCCTTTACTTTTCCTGTCTGTGAAACTTATGAGATTGAACATTTCAATCTGAATATTCATGATATCATCGATATCTCTGTTTGGTAACTATGGCTGCTCTTGGTTTTTACTTCATTAAATCTCAATATTCTAAAATTTACATATTTTAGTCTTCTAGATCAGTGGCGTAGCGATGCTACGCAGCGTCAAGACAAAAATCTTTATACTGAAAGTACAGAATTACGAATTCGGGTTCATACTGGTTCAAATCTTATTGTTGAGATATTTTCGGGTTTTTATATATCAGATTTTTTGATCAGATCTCGGTTTTGTAGTCGATCAAACTTTTCAAGTCAGTGAGATTTTTTGAATTGATGGTTGAAGTTTTAATGCTGGGCTCTCCAAGTCAAATGAGCTCTTCAAGTTGGTCACTTCTTTTCGGCCAGACGGGTTTTTCGAAGAGCTATAAGACTTGTAATACCTTCAGCAAGAGGCATTGCTAAGTTTCGTTTCTGATCTTAGTAACCTTCAAGTATTAACAAAGTTAACACCAACGAATGACAAACCGGCGCAAGACTTGTTTTAAAGTTAAGTTTAGCAGTGTTGAAACTAGAAAAATAAATAAAAAGTCAAATTTCTTCTTATTCACTCTGAAATATCCAGAGAAAACGGAAGCACCTTGGGCAGGTTATGTTATAAGGTATCTAACATTGCAAGGCGTTCAAGAATCAGGTTCAGGCGTATCTGACCTTGACTAATTCATAAATAACAAAAATCGCTCGTTTGATAAACCCACATTAATGTATAGCTGAAATCACCAGCTATTTTTTAATTTCATGATGGAAGAGGTTTTATTTATAGCTGCAGAAGATAATAGTACTATAGATAACATCTTCTGGACAGTTTGATTTTAATTTAGACCAGAAACGGAACAACTAAATTTACTATTATCTGAGTATTCTAATTTTAAATCTAGCTGTAAATTATTGTGACTTACCATCTTTAAATCTTCGCTCCAAGATAGTAACTTTTTGTGATTTAATGCAAGAGTACACAATCCATGTGATTTAGAGATACCATGTTCGAAATTCGCTGATGTATTTAATCTTTCTTTAATTTGTCTTAATTCAAACTACTTAATAAAAAGGAGAAATATTCAGTTATTCATTATCGTTCTGCAACTGCAGGCAGCATATTCTTATCAGATAAACGTCATTCTGTATTAATATCAAGAGTAAGGACTGAAAGGGATTTTGGAAAGAAATTTTGTGAGTGTATACTTTTAGCACCAGGCACGAGACAGTTGAAAGACTTGAAGTAAGGTTTTGGTAATTTGCTTGTGAATGAAACTGTGCCAGTAGAAAATTATCAATTAAAAATAATAGTCGATGCCACAAAATTTTATTATTAGTCGCTCACTATTTTATTGATGTATTTCGGCCTTACAACAAAATTGCAAAAGAAATTATTTATCTTTTATATTTAATTCTTTGTTAACAAATGTTTATCTTGAACACTCGCGGTTCCAGTCGTAACACTTCAACATAGACTGATGTTCAGTATAGCTATAGTCTCCAATAACTGATTGAATGTATTTGAAAATTTTTGTTCTATATTCTAAGCTTGTCACACCGAGGTCAATTTATGATGAATACGTGTGCATTAAGCGCCTAATTTATCTGAGATACTGACTTTCCTTTCACCAGACACTTTTGTTCAATTCAAGGGCCAAGCACAAAAATTAGTGGTCAGGATACACAACGCAATTAGTTAAATTTAGTATAGGTCGCTGCTAAATTCCCAGTATAATGTGCAAGGTACAGAGGTGTACAAGTTGTGCAGGTTGCTTCTAATGTAAAGTTAAACGGTTCCAACAAAAACCGTTTAGCATGATCAGGTTTTCAATATAAGTATTTGTAGGTGTTCAACCTAACAGGTTTTACTGTATATTAAAGTTTTGCTAGAAACTAATGTCAGTTTTGGAATCAGCGCCTTTAAAATACCCTAAAATCGCTGAAATATTCTTGGCAATAATGAATCTATTTTACAGCGTTATTGTGAAATTACCAAACAGTTTCTGGCTGTATAAATAACCAAACGGTTTGCATTGTATGGATTATGGCAAACAGATACATCGAAAGCTGCTTTAAATCTGCAACACATTGTGAACAGATCTTAACTTCGTCAAAATACGAAACTCTTGAACATTGCCACCTTCATTGCATCACTTTAAACTTGCAAACTAGCTTATGAGTGTGCAAAAACTTTTTCCTAATGTATTGTTTCTGTAAGGTATTATTCCTTATCCAGCCATATCACTATACGGTGTGGATGGATTCGTTTTGCCAATGCACAAATACGTAAGAGCAAGTGAAAGGAAATAATATTTTACATGAGTAGAAATGAGATGGCACGTATCAGCAAAGTTCTACTGGCCAATTCGTTAGCATATTTATGCGTAAACAACCTGTCATAAATAATGACATTACGACAGTAACCCAGCTATTTACTGAACTATAGGTAAATTAAAAATCTAGTCTGTATGTCACTTATTAGATATCAGTCTTTTGTACCTTCTCTTTCAATTATCACATCATATCTTGAACACTGACATTCTAAATTGTCATTGCTAGTAAACCTAGAAGTTTTCCAGATTTGGTTCTGTGGAGGAAAGATGGAACTTCACTTCTAGCATGATTTAAGGTAAGATGTCTCTGGATGTCTTTGCTTTGAGCGTATGTCTAAATTTTTATGGCAGTTACCTTTAATTTTTCTCTACTATAGAGTATCGAAGATTCATTGTTGAAGATAATACATCGATGATAATCGAAGGCGTTGATCAAAATTGTATACTTTATCAACTCTTCAACAGTTCGGGATTGGTGCTGGTTGGATTTAAAACGCTCTCCGTGAAAGACAGATGTGGGAATCTGGCAGGTCCCTGAATGATTTGAATTCCTTGCAATAAGTGTCTAGTTATGATATCAGAATGTTTGTTATTGAGGGTCTAACAATTGAATTTATCACTCGATTCATTGTGTCCAGTTATTATTGTCGTGTCTCGTAAGGGCAGTTCAGCTTCAAGAAGCCTTTTATTTATTATTCTCGAGGATACTTTCAAGCTAACAATAGAATGAATAGGGCAGTTGTTATTCGTCTAAAAGAGCTAGCCGGATAATTCTGCAATTTCCGCGTTCTGCAGCACTTTGGGATGGGCTGTGCCCATTGTTCAAACACTCTTTGTACGAGCAACTCTTCTGAAGATTTCTCAGCACGAACTATCACAGCTATGCTTGCCAATTATTCGTTCTCTTTCAAATTTCGACAAATGTTCGTTTTTTTTTTGACACGCACTCCAACTGTTTGGTATCGAAAATGACCGTAACCTACGCGCACTTTACTCTGATTTTCACAAACAAGGCACCACACAATGTCCAAGGGCTTGGTCCTTTTTAGTCGTCGAACATAATGGTTGTCCAACAGTTGGAGGGTCTTATTGTTAGGATGTTGATGGGGCCTTGCCTTATGCTTGACTGCCATTTTTTTGATCTCAGCGGAATATTCAAATCCCGGTGAATATCCCGATTTCACACGTACCATGGGGCATTTACCATGTTCCCAAGAACTTTATTTTGGAATTTTTGTATGATGTCGATATTCGAGTCTTTGCTGCAGCCCCAGAGTTGACTTCCATAGAGCCAAACTGGTTTAAAGATCTGGTTATAGATGAGAATTCTGTTATGTAGTGCAAGTTGGGAATTTCTCCCCAACAACCAATAATGTTTTCTGTAACGGATATCTAGTTTTTCTCGTCTTTTCTTGATATGGTGTTTACACATCGACTTAGCATCTAGGATCATGCCAAGATATTTAGCATTGTTCTCATATGGAGCGGCAGTATTTACCACTAATTATCAAAGAGGGAGGATTATTCGGTTTTCTTGTTAAATTGGATTATGGATCTTCTTTCATTTAGTCTTGAGTTTCCACTGTTGGGTCTATTTCAACAAGTAGTCAGCTGCCAATTGGGTCTTGTTTGTTGATTCTGTCATGTCCTTGTCACTCGCCAACAACGCTGTAACATCCGCAAAGGTTGCGACAGTGATTCCTGGATTATTTGGCAAATCGTTGGTATAGAGCCCGTGGGACTTCCGCATTGATCTCTTTAAGGTCAGAGTATTGATCCTCTTGTTTTATTCTGAACTTACGTTAAAATTTCAACATAATGTTTTGGAGGCATTTTGCGCAGCTTGTGGGTGAGGCCTTCGTGTCACACCTTATCGAAGGCCTGTGCCAAATCCAAGAACAAAGCAGAACAAACTTTTCTTTCTTCCAGTGCTTTCTCTATAATATCCGTGACCCTATGGACTTGATCAATAGTAGAATGTTAATTTTGAAAGCCAAACTGATATTAAGGTATTAAGCTACTTTCTTCAATTAAAGTTTTTAAGGTAGGCATTCGCGCACAGTTCCAGGACTGTACGATCTGATCTGTCGTGCGCCACACATGATTCAGTCCATCCAATTGACGCTGCCTTCAGTTCCTGAACTGCCAGTTCTTGGACTGCAGGCAATCTTTGGATTTCACCATACATGCACATATCCAACAGGAGTTTTGTCAGTCCTGGTGGTTTATACAGTGGTACAACCACGTTTAATAAAAGTGCCAACAAACAAAAATTAGCAGCACTTCTTGTAATTCTCTTATTACAGGAACCGATAATTAAAGCAAAAAAACGTTTCTGGGTCAATGACTTGCTGTTGGAACGTGAACACAGTTTTTCATAGGTTTTATTACTTTTTTCGCGTCTATTCGAATAAGATCTGCTTTTAATTTTCCATAAATATGAAAGTTGTCGATACAAATTAATAAATCCAGTTAAAACGGCAGTTTTACTGCTCGGATCTGCCATTATAAAAAGCGATGAAACAATGAGATTTACCAAGTAGTTAAAAGTTGGGGACTGAAGATTCGATCTGCTGGTTGTGTTCAATACACGTCAGTTTTACTTCTGTTCTAAATAGACTGCAGGTCTAAACCTGTCGGCCTGCGTGTGTATTGTAAATATTTAACTGCAGATATGCAAATCGATAGTTTCGAACTGCAAGCCGACTGTGCGCGAATGCCTACTTTTAGTCTTTTAAGTAGCAGTTTGCAGTTTGCAGTTGGCAATAACGAAATTGGTCCGTAGGAGCTAACACTGACTGGGGTTTTCCCAGGTTTTGGCAACATGATGACCACTGTCACCTTCCACACTTCTGGCAGCGTTGTACAAGTATGTTAACATCAATACTCCTTTTCTTGGTAACTGCTTCAATATCATTTCCGTGATCAGGTCAAATCCGGGAGCTTTTCTTGGACTAAGATTGGTTTTGATTTCTTCCATGATTTCCTTGGGAGTGACCATTGGAATTATTTCTTCATTGGTGTTGTCCACAGGTCTAAGGACATGATCTTGTCGTATCTGATTTGGTTGGAAGGTTTCAGCTAAATATTTCACAAATAAGTCCGCCTTTTGTCCCCAGGATCCATTTTCGCTTCTTATTGGTGGAATTGAGGTGATCGGCATCTTGATTTTTTTAGTTACCTTCCAGAGGGAGTAATCAGTGTCCTTTCCCATTCAGGTATGTGTTGAATGAGTCATTGTTCAATTTTAGATTGTCTCTTTTTAGTTTTTGCATTTTATTGCTCAAGACATTCTTGTCAATCGGGTCTGTGGTCATTTGCCACCTTCTTCTGGCCTTCTGTTTTCCTTTAACCAGTGTTCTTATTTTCGTAGGGTAATTAATTCCCTTATTGACATGTGTATTTGCTCTAGTACTTTTCCATGCTGCTTTCTGAGTGGTTATTATAAATATTTCAACTTCGCTATTTAGGTGTTCCTTAGTCTTCAAGCAGATTTTCAGATGAACACTATTCTGAAGTTCTCGTCGGAATTGTTCCCAGTCAGGGGTTTCGTTAGTGAGAGCTTCTTTTTTAAGGACTGTTTTACTGACTGTCATTAAGATCGCCGAATGGTCAGAGTCTAGATCATAGTTGTCCTCTACATTTATGAAATTAGTTGACACTTTACGTGTTATGAAAAAGTCCAGCAAATCCGCAATTTTGTTTCTGTCAGTCACAAATGTTCGTGCCGAATTCTAAAATCTTGAAAGTTTTGAATGTCATCTGACATTGTTTCAAGCCTTGATTTCACTTTTAAATTAGAGATTCTCGAGCAAACACTGAATTAAATGGGCCATATAAATAATAATATAGGTATTCAAAGACAAATCTGGTCAGCATTGTAATGAATTTTGACGAAAGAGCTGCATATAGAAATCAAAAAAGCAATATTCTAAATAAGAAAAAGAAAGAAAGCAAAACTAAAGCAGGCATTTTATGAAAAGTTTTGAAAATAATAAAATGAAACAAGTTTAGATTAAAAGAGAAATGGCCTTAAAAATACTTCCTGTACTGTTTGCTTATTTATAGGAACAATGGTCGTAGTTACATAATGTTCTAATAAATAATCAAAACATTCTTCTTGTGTGGAATGCTGCAATGAAAGAAGCTATTTTTAGTATTGTTGTTTTTTCTAATATTGATATTGTTTTGAATATTAATCCTGTGATATTTTAATATTCATTTGATTGAAACTAAATCAAGCTTTTTTAAATAATAATCAGCAATTCAAATTTGGGAATTCTAGGATAATAGATTCTCATAAATATGTTTAATTTAAATTCGAAATAAAAAAATATTCGCAATAAAAATTAAAATTTATAATTTTTATTGTGTGTAATCAAAATAAACGAATAAATTTTTTATATTTCCTAATTTAGTTTAAATTTCGAAATTTAGTAAATATAATTTGACCTTAGATATATTTCATATTTTTATGGCCCTGGTTGCAAATCAATACGATTTTCTCCACACACATTAAAACTATACCTACCTGATTGCATTTTTTACTATTTAGTAATACCAAATGGAATTTAAAAAGTGTAAAAAAAGTAGGTGCAACTTTTATTATAATGTTTAGTAATTGCAGTTTAACAATTTAAAACCAACAAAAAATTTGCTTTTACATTGACCTGATTTACACATCAATTTCTTTTACTGGCCCTGAGTTTTGAGAAGTTCAAGAGCTAAATATCATTCAACCGTTTTCTGACGTTTTTCTTTTTTATTACATACTTTAAATTGCCTTTTTTCCGATTGGAATGTTTTTATACTATATATGGTGAATGTAAGATTGTTTAATTATGCTTGCTACAATCCGAGAACGATAACCTAATAAAATTTATGAACAAACGTTAATCCTAAATTTTACAAAACAACATTATTCAGGATGTTTACATACATTTTATAGTGTATTATATTGTGATGAGAACAGGAGTACAATAAGAGGTAATTACAGATATATTCATGAACGCAATTTACATGTATTAGCTTTATTCGAATACAATTAATGTCCTACAAAACATTTTCCATTTTGTATTGGTCGGACGCGTTCTCCTCGTTAAGGAGACACAAACCGACTATTCTATGTTCTTTATGATTTTATAATTACGGCCAATCTACGCATGAATGGCGTTAAAATTCTGCATTGCGCGATTCTTACAAAATATGATACATTGTTCTGCCCACTGATGCGAACTGGGATTATTATTTATTACTTTATAGTCAGTCTTAGACTACATATGTATGTAAGTGTGTGTACGTGTTAGTGTGGTATGGGTTAGGCACCCAGTAACATGATATATTGCTTTGGGATCTTTGAAATAGGTTGGGCTTTTAGTTGTTACATGGGCGCGGTTGATAGAAAAACTTTTGCAAAAGAGAGACGTCCTTTTGTCATTTTGTTGCGCCGCGCTGATTATCACTCTCTGACATTGCTTTTATCAGATATATCGATCGTAAACTTTGAGATTCTATGCATTATAATATGCATGCATGCGTGATTAAACAAGAAAGAAAAGTTACATAATCACTTTGTCATGATTTATGAATCAAAATCGTAACAAATTTTTTATTGTGGAACATTTTATTTATTGTTACTCTGATTTAGGTTACGTAAGAAAGAGACAAGACAAAAAAAAAGTTAACAATCGTTAAGGAAATAAAACAGCAAGGGCAGAATCTAGTAGGAATTCTATGGTAATTTGGAACAAAATGACCGTTAATTCTTGAGAAAGGTCATCTAACGAAGGCATATGAATCTACAAGAAAAAACTTGAAAAACGAATTACATGCTTAGACAATTTTTTGTTTCAAAGAAACCTGTAAAGATCTTACTAATTAAATGGGACACGAGACTAGTTGAAGTTAAGAAACGCCAACTGAAAGAAAATATGTCAAAATGAGGCTTAAAAATATTTATGGAAAGTGGCAGGGGTAGTTCTTGATTGAAACAGCGGTAATAGTCGATTGGCTCAACACGCTAGGGTGCAGAGTTGAATAAGAATAGAAAAAGAAAGAAAAGTACTTTGTACTAAATATAGGTACTAAGTTTCTTCACATTTCTTTACCAGCAGTACTATGTGTTACGTACATTAATAGATTCTTCTACACCTTTTTCTATATTTGTCGAATGTAAGTAGGAAGATACTGCAAACTCATTATGTGTGGCTTTAGGTAGGTTACTAAATGCCCAAGCATTAAATATACAGTGTGTCCGAAAAGTATGGAATATCCTATATATCTCAGTAAATATGCATTTTATGGAAAAATGTTTCCTATAAAAGTTGTTTCGTGTATAGTTTTACATTAAAGGGCAATACCAAATAACTATTTAAAAAAAAAACAAAAGCGCAACGAATAATGCTTCAATTTCTTTTAATGGGAAGGTATCCCTTTATTGTACTCATTTGATAGAGAATGTTTTTCTCTTTTCAATGACGTAAAACTTTGATACACTTGCATAAGTAAATTTTGATTAAACCGCAAAAAATTGTTTGAAAGTTTATTTCAATATCCATCTGTTACGAATTGAAAATTTTGTATAACTACACTCTACAGTTCATAGAAGGTGTTCAAAGTGTGCACCATTTACAGCTTGGCAATGATAAAGTCGTCTTTCAAATTCGTTTACTGCATTTTGAATCGTTTCTGGTGTGATAGCTCTAATCTCTGTTCTAATACGGTCTTTTAGAGTTTCAATATCTTCAGACATGACGACATAAATCTTCTTTTTTAGATGGCCTCACAGAAAAAAATCAAGTGGACTTAAATCCGGCGAGCGAGCTGGCCATTCTACTGCACCTCTTCTGTCTCTCCATCGAAAAGGGAAAGTATTATCAAGAAACGGTTGGGCATTAATTCCGAAATGAGGAGGAGCCCCGTCTTGTTGCAACCATATTCTGTTATGGGGTACATCTGGATCTAGTTCATTAGGCAATAGAACAGCTAAATCGGGAACTAAGTCAAATCTTACAAAATCTAGATAAGCATCCGCTGTTAAATTATGTTCTATAAAAAAAGGTCCCAAAATTTGGGTTCCAATAATTCCTACCCAGACATTGACTTTCTGTTGATATTGGGTGTGCCCTTCTACATACCAGCCAGGATTTAGCGAAGACCAGTAGCGCGTATTTTGTTTGTTAATGCTACCATTCAAACAAAACGTTGGCTCATCACTGAAGAGGATATTTTTATGAAAATTTGCATGTTCCTGAAGCCTATGTGTTATTTCTTCGCAAAATTGCAATCTTCGATGTAAATCATCTTCTAATAATTCTTGAACTTTTTTATACGAATGCCACTTCTCCTTTCTTAGAACTTTGTGTGCAGTGGATTTCTTCAAAGTATGTTCACGAGCAATTTGTCGAACAGAAACATGTGGATTTTCCACGACAGCCAACATTATATTCTCACGTTGTTCATTATTTAGAGCTTTAGGTCTGCCCGTTTTTGGACGATCTTTGACAGAACCCGTTTCATAAAATTTATGCAAAATTTTACTTACAGTAGACTGAGATATATGGTATTCGGGGTGCACGTTATTAAACAAATTGCAAACTTTCTCTTGTGTTTTCCTTCTGCCTCCATATTCCAGCATTATTAAAATTTCGATGCGTTTTTCTGATAAATGATCCATAGCAAGTCGTATTTTTGTAACTTTGTTATCCTCACGTTAATCAAAATGCTTAAATTAATTAAACAAATAACTTTTCGCTTCAGTTCGGTTATTAATTGACATTTCTACGACGCATTCAATTGTTGCAACAAACAAAAGTGTATCACACCGACCATAATGTGACTAGATGATATTGAAAATTTAAAAGACCGCGTCAGAAAAGGTAACAGATGAATAAATAAACTTTAAAGCGTTATTCAAACAATTTTTTGCGTTTTAATCAAAATTTACTTATGCAAGTGTATCAATGTTTTACATCATTAAAAAGAGAAAAACATTCTCTATCAAATGAGTACAATAAAGGGATACCTTCTCATTAAAAAAAAATTGAAGCATTATTCGTTGCGCTTTTGTTTTCTTAAAAAATAGTTATTTGGTATTGCCCTGTAATGTAAAACTAAACACTAAACAACTTTTATAGGAAACATTTTCCCATAAAATGCATATTTACTGAGATATAATATAGGATATTCCATACTTTTCGGACACACTGTATACAATAGTCTAGCATTTACCACAATGCCATAGAGTTACTACATTGTCACTTCATTGCTGACTTTATGGAAGTTATTATTGCTGAAGATAAAATTACCTTTGCTTAAAAACAGCTAAATTGCGTAGAAATTCTAATAAAAATAATCACCAAAGTCTATAAATTCCTTTCTGTTATGAGTGAATCTTTTGGAAAGCTTGGCAGAAAAAGAGAGAACTGCTATATCTAAAACTTAAAAGGAGAAGCCAAACAAAATTGCATGCCGAGAAAGTCGGTCCAATCTTCTTTATAAACGTCATGGACCATAAACGTCTTAATGATATTTTACATTACTGACCACTTCATAGTCAAAACTTGTAATGTCTCATTTTGAGAACAAAGCTAAAAGTGTTTTGGAATTGTCTGAATATGCTATCCTATAAAAAGCCCCATGCAAAAAAGTAACATAAATTGAAATTTAGTAAATTGGTTGCGAGTTCTTATTCAATTGAAAACTTCTTGCTGCAACCAATCAAATTGGGTACGTGAAGTAATATAATCTTCAAGAATTCAGGGTAAATTGTGAATTTATCGGGTCCAAAAGTTTCTAAAGTATGAAGCTTCGGCCATATAGATTTTCATTTTTCTGTAATTTTCAATCTAATTGCACTGGTTTAAGCAAACAAGTAATTTAAGGGCCTGTATGACAATGTTAGAAGCAAGCTCTACAAGTTCAGATTTTGCTAGGAAGCTACGAACATTTTTTTAAATTTTAATATTGTAAATTGTCAGATATATCTTCACCTTCTGACAATTTATTAGTTTTAAATTGCAAGTTCTAACATAGTAGTAACTTATTTGGTAAATATAAACTTGTAAATCTATTTGCAACATTGTGAAATGGGCCTCGGGTAGTTTAGTTTTAAGATTGTCCAAGACAGAAATACTAGTTACTTTCATGTTTTTGACAGCAACAAATCAAAGGAGTTTTGCTGTACATGGTAGACCCTTTTTAAATATAAAAATTGTTGATCGAATTGCGTTGTTGCTTTACATAATTATTGTCATGATTATCCAGTTTCGTACTTTCGCTCTCCAGATCGTTTTGGGTCTTTTCATGCCATCTAAGCTTTTATTTCGCACTTGTGTGTCTTTGGATTGTTAGGGTGTTTGAGTGAGTCTCACATCTATTCTCATGTGAAATATTTTGGTTTTATAAATTACGAAAGAATCTTGCAATTAATTCTTGACAACTTTGTTTATTGAGTATTCAGTAAGAATCTTGGTTTCGGCCATGTAATATTCTGTATAAAACGTTAATTTTTATTCTGACTTGTTTAAGTTTGCTAAACTGGAGTATACTGTGCAATAAAGAAATGAATATTCTGTCCAGTTTATGATTTATTGATTTTTTGCTAAATTGAAATTGGCTACACTTCTTTGATTCCTGTAAAGAAAAGAGTGAAAGCTACACGATGCCCAAACAACAGCGGTATTGACTGCTGGAACTTATAAAGAAGAGTGAGACAATCTAAGTTAATACTAATTTAGAATCATCGGAGGCAATAATAACTTGCTACAATTATTTATTTAAATGCAAGTTGTATGAAGGGGGAGCTCAAAAAAGACCGAATTGACACATGCGGATTAGGAAGCTATTTTTTTCCTTATGGTAATTTTCAAATCCTGTTGTCTCTGTCTTTGACACTGTTAAACAGCATAAATATCCACACATCTTCCTATTTGAACATTTTTCTAGTTTACGCAATCTCGAGAAATATTTTTCACACCTTGGGGCCCAGTCGACTACGGCCATTGTTTCTTCTTTGAAAATCCCATCTCGATCTGAAGTCAATATAGTGTACCCGTAGGTATTTTGTCTACCTATTTTAGATTCAGTTGCTCGTCTAAGGTTTGCAGGCTCGTAACCTGGATGTGATCAGATGAGGATCAGTCACATTTGGAAATGTTGTGCCTGTTTCTTTTGATTAAATACAATTGTTACATTTGGTGAAGTCTCACTGCAGATAATAATAATTGCATGATAATAAAATTCTTTTCTTATTTAATATCAATTTCATATTGTAAGGCCATATTGATACTAATAAATCTCTTAAGAGTTAAAGACAGAGAAAAGACTTGACGACGATTGAAATGGATGTTTGGTTTGAAGTTGGGTTTCTCCGGAATTCTAACCCTAAAGGTAAAGTGATCTGTTTTTGGCATGTTTTAAGTGTTCAATTGCAATATTAATAAAGAATCTTAAATAATAAAATATATGTGTATGAAAAAAGATAAATAATGAATATGCATAATGAAATAAATGGAATATGTGAATATTGAATAAGGTTATCTCCTTCTGATGAGAGCCAAACAAGGTCGAAACACCTGCCTAGGGGTATTTTATTCAATACTCACTGACTGTGAAGACAAAGTTGTTTTTATAGTTAATTTTAAATGACGTTTGTAACATGTAGACTTTTAAAGCTTAGCCTTCTAAAGAATGTGTATTGAAGCACAAAAACAATCAAAAAATGAACTAAAACTCTACCAATTGATAAAAGTCTACTTTTAGCGTCTTTGGTCAACGTACAAAATATAGGGAATCATATCACTGTATTTTTAACTGAGAAGTATTATCACCTGCTGACATTTTTCCATGTTCATATTCATACGGGCCATAGAAACCAAAGCATCTTTGAATCTTCACAAAAATTATCAGTTCGCAGATGATACAGCATTGATAAGTAACAACCTAATAGGCCTTCAAGAGATGATAAAATGACCTAAGTACCTAATCGAAACTGTCTGAACTTAAGATAAACCAAAGATAGTGACTACAACAAAAATTACGTCACACTAAAAACAACACATAACAACAGCAACAGACAACCAAACAGCGGAAGTAGCGCGAGGAACAAGACTGGCCTGAAGTGCGTTTGAAAAACTGAATTACAGCTTGGAATTAACAGTGCCGATTACTTTCAAAAGAATCAATGTCCTATTACAGTTTTCACAAATTGCGCTGAAATATGAAGCCTAACAAAGGTTAATGCAAAAAACTGACGGTTGCACAAAGAACAATGAGGATAATAGTGAAGACCACAAGGTTCGAGTTCCGTATACTCGCACCTTGAGGAGGGGATTAAGTGGGGTCACAACGAACTC
>VTPC01006801.1:56159-79964 GCA_011009095.1 Ignelater luminosus | reverse complement strand
ACTCTAACACATACACACTCTCACACTCCTCACTACACAATTCCAACACCGTTCTGAAAAGAACCGTCGCGTTGAACTCCTCGTCGTCTCTGTGTGACGGCTCGTTGGCCGTCCTTGGGCATTACCATCGACGAGAATTATGGAGGACCTGCTTCCGGCCTGCACCACCATCGCCACCAGACCAACATCACCGTGGACTGCGGGCGCGCGGACTGCTTGGTGCCCGACATGATGGCGTGCACGACAGGAGTTATCCCACCATTTTTTCCAATTCACCAGCCATAGAGAAATTAAGTTTTCTAAATGGCAGCCACCTACGGTGGCATTTATTCATTGAGCCTGCCTGCATAAAAGCGGTTGATTTTTCTTCAAGAAAATGGCGAAAACTAATTTTCACTAATTACAACGCCATCTATCACGTTTCTAAAAAATGTTTCGAATTGAACTTACGCATTTTGTTTTAAGAAATCCGAATCTGCAATAAAAAATGGGGGTTCTCATTTGAAATTTCAAAGTTGACCACCCACCTCACCCCCCATCTTGATACAGGCAGACGTCCCCCTTGATACTATTAAAGGTTTATTTGGAACATTTTTGTCGTACAATGCTTATTTTTCTAGATAATTGGTTGTCTCAAGTTAAATGGAACACCTGGTATACTATGGTGTGTTGAACATTGACAAGGTTCTAGAAAACTAGATTTTTTCAAAAGAGACAAAACAACGGAAAACTGAACTAATTTTATTTAAAGATAATAAAACATTATTATCTATGTACAAGACAAAATATAATAATAATAATATTTTAAGTAAAAACATTCATGTAGGTATACTACTAACCCCAAAAGGTCATATACCCGTAATCAGTTAACTTTAGCCCTGCGTCATTAATTTGTGTTGCAAGTTCCGACATATCTTACTCGACGCATTGATACATGTTAGATAAAAAGAAATGTATAAACGCGCTGAGGGAAATATCAGAACTTGCAACACAAATTATTTCCGCAGAGCTAAATTAACTGATTACTGGTGTATATAGACTTACAAATATTAACATTTTAAAATAGAGTAAGAAAACACAATTAAATTTCCTTTGAAATAAGATTTCAATAATGTAAATGGCACTACAATGGTTCTTTTTTTTCTCTTTTGATATCGAATTAATTCTAACTCTTCTACCGCACGACTGTTTTTATCCAAACAGAAAAAACGTAAGATTAATTTATAATACTGAGACGAGTTAGATCTTTTCCATTGTATCCAGCAGAACGTCCATTTCATTACTGTTTTCTGATGTTCTACTTCAATTTTAAACAGTTCTTGATTACAAAGCATAAATTTAGTGAATATATAAGGACTTTTATCTAATCTATAATTTACAACTTCCTCGTTGCGTGTTGTATTGTCAGGATGTGTAAGCAATAGATGTTCCCAAAAATCTTTATTTCCACCTTTCCATTCACAACCAATTGAAAAGCAAGTGATCGTTTTAGGACATACTAATTCATGTCTCCACACTTGCTTTTCAGATCCTATAAAGAAACAACCAGATTTTCTGTTACTGCAAAAGTTTTGTAAATTAACAGAAATCTGTTGAGCTCTAAAATTACATCTGCCATAGTTACAGCTATACCAATTCATTTTCTTTTCAGATTTCACTATGCAGTTGTAGCAGATGACATGACCAACCAAACACAAAAATACAGGCTGTTTAATAATATCATCTTTTGAGCAAACACAACACTTTAGTTCATTTCTTATGACTTCCCGATTGAGATTAATGACATTCCATTTCTTATAACGATAAATACAGAAGAGTATATTGAAATTCTTTGTTTTCGTTTTAGCTTCGTTTAAATAAAGCTCTAGCATTGAATTTACATTAAAATCCCATTTCGATTTCGATTCTAATACCTCACCATATTTACAGATTGACTTCCCAATATCTTCATTGAAAAATATTACACAATAGTAAAAACCTTGTGGATGTCTATTTTCGCCAATATAATTGACACCACACCAAAACTTTTCGGATTGTACATTCGATTTAAATTGCAATAAGAAAATGCTTTTATAATGTTTCAAAACTATATTCCTCTGATAATTGACTGCATTTGGCGCATAAAGACTGAAGTAATTTTGATTAGTAAACGATTCGCAATGAAGAAACTGAGTATGCAAACATAATTCTTCTTTCGTACCCCTCCACTTACAGTTTTGTAAAGATGGGCAGGTAAAAGGCTGTTTTGATATTTTCGTTTTCTTCCCCATTGAGTTAAAGTTTTTTACAAAATTATTCTCACTGAAAAAAGAAAGTTTTTTAACATCAGAAACACTATTCGACCTTATCTTAACCATGCAAAATGTTTAATTATGAGGTAATACTTCTGATTGGACAAGAATATCAAAAAGTACCTGGCTTATTGCAGCACAAATGAAGATTAATTTGTAATAGAATACACTTGCCAATACACTTATGAATATGCTTGATACTATGTAGTACACCTATCTTACCTCACGCAGATAACAACAAGACAAATTAAGCATAGATGGATTTGGGCACGTTACTCATAAATTGTGAACTCTTAAAAATCGTATTATAATTATAAGAAACTACAATTGTTAAAGACGGTCTTCGGTAGGTCTTACCAATATAGAACTATGATATGTTGACTCAAGACATCACGTCTTTGTCAAGAGTTGTTTTTTCTATTGCAATGTGACAAGCAACTTAAATGTTTTTAATTTTATAAGTTCAAGTCCATCTCTGATATTTATTTGAGTTACAAAGAATAAGAGGAATTCCCTAATATCTAACTTTAATACTAATACATACAGCGCAAATGTTAAAGGTAATTATCGTTATAAAAATAACTTTCACCAAACCTCTACATATATCTAGAAAATAATATTTACAAACAGAAATATTTGATTAGATTAAGCTGAATTCGTGGAATGATTATTGAGAATTTCTATTTTTAATAAAATATTAAGTACCTCTCTGATATTTATTAAGATTTAGGGGGAATCCCCTAATTTAATCTTTAATGTCATTATACTCGTAGACTCGTACTGTATAATATTAAAAAGTAGAACACACGTATAGGTAACATACATATGTGTAGTTTACTAATACAGTAATTAATAACGGTAATAATTAACTAAAAGCTTAAAACTGAACTATAAATTGTGTTGTGGTGTTATCTATGTAATAACATGTTTTCTCCTGATAAATAAATCACGTACGATTATATATAAATAAGATTAAACATTTTAGAATGTACCTAACCTTGTTATTATTTTTGTAGTACATGGGGAAAAGTTTGAAAGAAAAGATAAATTTGAAAATCTTTTATTTAATATCAGTATCAGCATAATAATTTATTGGTGGAACTGCTTTGGAATTTCAGGTAAGATGTTTTAATTAAATGATGCACTGTAATTATCTAATTGTACACACAGTGCATTGCCGCGTATGCAAGCAACCTTTGACAAAACAAATGAGTTTGTCATTTATTAATGTCAAATAAAATAAGAAATATAAAAGTTTTATTTAAGCACTTGCAGTTTTGATTTTGAAATAATGTATTGTAAAGAAGGGAAAATAGGAATTTTAAATCGGTAATGTGTTATCTTTTACAAGTTAACAGTTCTTAACCTAAAAATAGGTTAAAGTGAATCATGTATGTAATGTGCGGTTCAGAGTCACGTTACACGAAAGTAATTTCGGAGGGTTCACTTTGTCAAAAACATGATGCAATTATTTGCATCGCATTCCTTAATAGAAATTAAGTCTTTTTGGTTTAGTTTTCGTGGAGGAATGCGATGCGAATATTGCATCCTATTGTTGAGATGACCTACGACCTTGCCAAAGGCCGTTGAATTTGAAAAGTTTTGAAAAATTCGATTTTATTAGAAAAACGACGAATTTTACGCAAAAACACAAAAGTAATTTTCTTGTTTCACATCGGTTTTTGATTCTGAAAATAAAGTCTATAATTTTTCAGTTACATAACAATTTCTTCTAGAGTGGGGGTTTGTCCACTCCCAATTCCCTACCTCTGATAAGGATATCAAACGCAGAACTAAGTAAAATAGTAGACACTTTAGTAGAGTAACAAACATTTAGAAAACATGAAATTTTAAATGAAACTTTGACATCATGTATCTCAGAAATGATGTACTTTAGGGAAAAAAAAGTTATATGACAAAAAAGGCTTGACTTTTATTGAGGAATACGCCTGCCAAATATTTGCACTCATTTTCAGTATGTAACTGTCATCAACTATTCTTTGATATGTAAATTAAAGATTTTGAAGGTTTGGATGGTAGATGCAAATTGGAACTTTTTAGCCTTTCTTATCCTTATCTTATCATCATTGCGATCTGCATTTTATCCATACAGCGTAACTCATTGTATGTTTTACTTTTAGAACAGCTGTTGTTACCTTGGTAGACATGAGATTTTTCTCAAAAATATAAAGCAAAACTTGAGAAAACCAGGGAGTTTTTTGATACTCTACCCAGGCACTTTGTAATAGCCCTCCGCGTCCCGCATTCATCACTATTCACACAGAAACAAACAACTGTCATCGCTTTGCTTTCCATTCAATTTTACTCCTTTTCGGCTTTGAGTAAAAAATGCAAATTCGCCAAAATCGTGACTGATGATCTATTAATAAATAAAACAAGCTCGGATCATGATTTCATCACGATTTGGGCGACTCTTAATTGCAATAGAAAAACTGACTTACAGATTTGGTAAACAAAGATAATAAACTTAAGAAAGGTATTAACGAATAGATAGATCGTTGTTTCTTACCAACAGATCAGAAGGTAGCATGAGTGGAAGACAGAAAATCACCAAGTTTTCTTCCACCACCTTCACAGCCCCATTTAAGTATGCGTCCTCTAGATTTTGATCTATCCCAAATGAATTTCAAGATATAAAAACATCTAAAAAGGGCTATTCAGGATATCTAGCACTACCTACAACCAGCACAACTGTAATTTTATAAAATCATTTGTGTCATTGTGTACATAGTTTCGAAGTTGTCGAATTTCGATTTTTGTATGATTAAGGTGGCTAGATTACTTTCTTATCAAGTAAAAGGCATTAAAAGTTAAAAACTCAAAATTTCCATTTTAAATTTTCACACTTACAAAATATATTTATCTTCTTATAAAGATCAAGTTGAATTTCCTTAGATTTAGATTGCTTCTTTTCCGCAGATTGAAAGTGGATACAAAAGGCCTTGATTCAAACCGTTGAAGATTTCCGTAAAGCGATTGGTTGTTTGATCAACACCTGTGGCGCATTTTGGTTTCTCGAATATCAACGAATATTTGAATTGTTTGCATTCTGGTGTATTTATCGACAGGTAAGAATAAAAATAAAAATAATTAGAGAATTGTTAAAACTTTAAAATACGCTAATATTGCAGGTGTTGGAAAAGATAAGATAATGTAGGTTTATCACAAATTGCAAGTTTGCAACTTTCAATGTGATTATAGTTATTTACGTTATATATGTTACGGTTAATGTGTAGAATTGGCTAGTTTGTAGAGTAACTGGTTAATGTACAAACTATTTAAACCGTCAACTAGTTTGATCTAAAACGCATATTTAACTATATTAGTCGATAGTTTATAAAATAACCAAACCATTTGGCTAATTTACTTCAATTATTCGAAAAACCTAAAATAGCCATTTCCTTTGGCTGGTTTATGAAATATCCAACTTAGTAAGTTAGAATGAACAACAAAACTGGTGGTATTATAAAATAGCCAATTTTCTGTTTATTATACAAACCAGCTAACATGTGCTTTAGTTACTTTAAATGGTGCGATTCTGGTGCACAATAAATTAAATAAGACAACGTGGTGTAATTATAATAAAAATATATTTAAATATAAACGAATAACAAATTTCCAAATTTTTATGACAAATACATAAACATATGTGCTGTATATTTATTTATTATAGCATCGTTCGCTATTATGGCACTTGCTATTTCATGAGTATCCCAAAAAGACACATTTGCATTTTCTGTTTCTACATATTTTCTTACACTGGCACCTGACATAGCCCTGGGTCGTACCAGAAACTGAAAGATTTCTAACAGCACTTCGAAGCGAGATTTCTGTATCAGTCTAAATATCCTCTAAAGATAGAAAATTTTGTTTACACAATTCAAATTGATTGGGTGAAAATAACTGCTTTAGTACACCATGAATATGTAGTTCCTAGTCGATAAAAATTATCTTCAAAACTCGATATTATATTGTCGATATCCTGGTTCGCTCTTTCAACAGAACTCTGAGACTGCGAGTGTCGTGGTTTACCATGCACTATTCGACAATTCCGCCAAAGTTGAACCAGTTCTTCAATAACTTAAATGATAGACAATGAAGTACATTGGAAAGGAAATTAATCAATACAATTCTAAATAAATGCCTAAATTCCCCAATTGGACTAACCATTTTAAATTTTTTTATTTTTGATTAAAAATTCCTATTTAGCAACCCCAAAAATGTCTAGAAACAGATTTTAAATTGAATTTGACAACAACAGTATAAACTTACGTGGTTTGCAAATTCTCTGCCATTGTCACTTTGCAGTAGATATAGACTGTTTAAATCCATATACACTTCCAAAAGATTCCAAGCTGTTTCCTTAGCTGTTTTTGTTTTCATGGGTTGTAAGCAAACATAATTGGTTAAGTGGTCTTGATACACAAAAATAAATTTGTAGTCTTGGTCAGGACGTGTTTGCAAATCAATTAAATCAACCTGACATCTTAAATTTAGGTTATTTGAAACAGTCACTTTCACTACAATCCCCTTTTTTACTTGATTTCTCTTTAATTGGCAGTTTTTGCATTCTTCAATAAACAAAGTTACAATTTCTTGCGTGACATTTGAATATTTTTCATTAATTAGTTTGAATGTAACTTGTCTTCTACCATGACCTGTGCACTGATGGGAATCATTAATAATATCATATAAATCATCTATGTAAGCTATTAATTTGCCCAATTATTTATTTAGTAGAATATAGACGTCGTCAACTCGTTGCAGAGCAAAATGTTTCATAAAGTAATAATAACTTTTATTTTTACTCAATGGCCCACTGGTACGTAAGGTCATTAACTTCTTCACAATATTGGTAATAACTATTAGTATATATTTTTGAATTACTCGCTTTTTGTTTGTATAGACTGTCTATTGCTTCATTAAATTTTTGTTTATGATCCATTATTTAAACTAAAAATTTGATAAAAACATGAAAATTCTAACCCAACGTTTTTTGTTAGATTAGCTACAGAAATGGAGGATTAGTTTATAAACTAGCCAAGATATTGGTTATTTTATATCACTAGAAAGCAGTTTACTATTCTACCCATTTCAAATTGGATGATTTACAAACTAACCAAGACATTTGGCTATTTTAGTTTTTCAACTTTGTCAATCAAATTAGCAAAGGGTATTAGTTAGTTTTGAAACTATCAGCTAATATAGTTTTCTAGCACAATAACTATTTATTTTATTAGTTTATATACTATCCAGCTAATTTATAAACTATCCAAGTTTGCACTTTAGCCGTAACATATATATCTTTTTCTAATATACAGCGTGTCCTAAATTCGATATTATTGAATATTTCTATTTTGCAGTGAACTCGAGCATGATGGAAAACGATTTCACTTTCACCTGCCCATCTCTGCAAGCATGTACTTGGAAAGGCAAGAGAGAAGAGTTACTCGAACATTATACTGAGTGCCATAACAAGTTGTACACCCACGGCACTGAATTTAAGCTTTTTGCATCAACTACTGCAAATCATAACAAAAACATCTTATTAAACTTTTCCTCACATGTATTTTTATTACAATTTAAATCAGATACTAATTTTGGAAAGTTTTGGTGTGGTGTTCGTTATGTTGGTAAAACCACAAATGCTTCGCAATTTCTTTACGAATTATTATTTCGCGAAGTAGATAACAAAAAAATTTGTAAGATTGGATTGATACAATTACAGCTATCTGCTAATTGGGATTTTGATGAGGATTTAATGATGGAATTTGATTTGAATTCAGTTAAACATGAAGAGAAAGTCTTTGAAATACATTTTAACATATTACGTGAAAAAAGAACAAATGTTAATATACATAAACTATTGATAAATGAATTAAAATGTTTAATTTGTAAAATGTGTGTACAACCACCTGTATTTATTTGTTTAACTGGGCATTTGGTTTGTAATAAGTGTAAAACTGAAAGTAAGAAATGCAGATATATAAAAGCTCATCAGAAGTGTAAGTTGAAACTTGAAGATGCTACCAAGTTGGTACGTTATCCTTGTAAGAATGAAACAAATGGATGTAATTTTGTGGGAAACCAAGAACAAATTAACGATCATAACCATAATTGTTCTATAATGACATGTCTTGTTAATGATCAGACTAATAAATGTGAATGGAAGGGTATAACTGATAATTATTTTTTACATTTGTTTAAAAAACATCCACAAAGTATAGCTATTTGTGGAAAGGTTGTATCGTATGATTTAAATGCAGTTCCTTTTACATTTATTACTTTTATAAGAAATAATGATGACAATCTATTTAAAGTGTCTTGTAAGGCAGATTATTCAAAACTTTTGACTACTTGGAGCTGTTATTTAGTAGGTCCGAAAACTAATGCATCTAAAGAGTATAAATTAAAAATCAAATTTATTAACCCTGATAATCTAAAGAAAGGAAAGAATTACACAGTTGACTGTTGTCTTTCTTTACAGCAACCTAAAATGGAAATAGTTGAAATACCTTTTCATTCAATAAAACATTTTATTTCAGAAAATAAATTGATGATGACGTATTCCATCTTAGATGAATAAGCATTTTTTTTTCTTTTAATATACATAATAATCACAAATCTTACTGGGTAGTATGTACTTGCTTTCATTATTCTTGTATTATTTTTCTTAAATATATTTGTCTTGATTTGTTAACTTTATAGGTAGAATTAGGGAAAATGAACTAATAAAGTTTACTTTCTTACTTTATTTTATAAATATTTGGTTTCCAAAATATTTATTTAGTAGAAATATCATATCATATCATTATTACTTATTGTATTGTTTAAGTTAAATAATTGAAAAGTGTCCGGTTCAAACAAACTTACAAAGTGCCAAAATTACTAAACTGAAATAGCTTAATAAAACATTTAAAATTCTACAGCGTTTATGTTTTTAGTCTTAATTCCATTGTAATGACGTAGACAAGGAACAAACATAAAAATAATTTTTCCAGCATTCAACCCATTGAACCAGGCACTTTTCTGTTTATTATAAGCAATTCTTAAAAACATGTAAGTATCATATTTAAGTGTAGGTACCATTAACATAAATAGAATAGTATATTGTATGTTAAAAGATATACAGAGTGTCCCTGGATTGACTTCACTATAGGTATAATTGATCAAAAATTTTTGACTCTCGTTTAGATGTTTTGGGATACCGCCCTGCTTGGTCTGAAAAGAATTTCAAGCACATTTTTAGTTTTTAAAATCCAAGACGGTCATGAAAATTGAGAAAAACCCATTTTATGTTGAAGCAAAGTGCCATTTTGGACAATAATATGGCAAAATGTTATTAAGGAAAGTTGTTCAGAATATGAAATTATGACTATATGGAAAATTTCATAAAAATCGGATTACTTTGGCTAAATCAGTATTTGATTTGCATTCTTGCATTGTAACTACAGAAAAAAAAGTATTCTGTATAAGTTGTCAAAACAAAATTTAATGTAAGCTTCTAATAAAGTATTGTATTCAAAAGAAAGAAAATACATAACAATTACTCAATTTGAATTTTTTTTCTGTAACTACAATGCCAGAATACAAATCAAATACTTTTTTGCATATAGTCATAATTTCATATTCTGAACAACTTTCCTTAATAACATTTTGCCATATTATTGTCCGAAATGACACTTTGCTTACATAAAATGGGGTTGTCTCAATTGTCATGACTGTCTTGGATTTTAAAAACTAAACATATGCTTGAAGTTCTTTTCAGACCAAGCAGGGTGGTATCCCAAAACATCAAAACGAGATTCAAAAATTTTCAATCAATTATACCTATAGTGAAGTCAATCCAGGGACACACTGTATATGCCATTTCTTAAAAGTAAAATATGTAACTTATGTAAAATCTTATTTAGCAATCAGTACATAATTATCACAATAAAGATTATTTCTGTGTAAATCATATTATTCAGTTTCTCCCTTTATAACAAATCACTACCACATCGTTGCTGTGTATAGGTCAATGCAAATCCTCTGTTTCCTACATCTGGAAGATTTTCATTTCCATCTGTTACAACGTTTAAGACAAATGGTTTTGAAGAAGCTACAAATTTTAATAAAAGCATAAATATTAGTTCATTAAAAATAACATTAAGTAAAATTATCACGTACTTGTTACGGGTAAGAATCTATTTCCACAATACCTATCAGCTTGTAAAAGCGGTGGTTGTCCGGTAATGGTATACATTCCATTTGGTATTACAACAAAATCTGTCATACAGTTTGTAGAACCAGTCACTGGATCTGGTAATGGTGGAATTGTTTCAGTTGTTGTATCTCCTGAAACTGTAAATGCAAAGGGATCTCCAGCAGTTGGTTCCCATTGAATTGAACAATAACCTGGAGCTGCTCTAACACAAGCCCCGTAATTCATATTGGCTATCTGGCGCGTACCTAATCCAGCATTCATTACCGGCGATAGTGCATTAGCTGCTTGACCATAATTAAAACTTCTTACAGTCCCTGACAAATCTGTATAATACATTAAGCAACCAGATGGCGCTGCAAAATATTAAACATAAAGGATCGCTTAATAAGGTGTTTGAAGATGCACATACCTCTGCTAGGACTGTCACAACCAATTTGGGCAACTCTCAAATTCCATTGCCTTCCCAAAGTAACTGCAGCACTTGTAAAAATGGTAATATCAATGTCGTTACCGTCGTTAAAGTCCAAATAAATGTGTTGACCCGTATTTTGTCCACAAATTCGTCCAATTGTAGAAGCTGCTCCAGTAATGAACATCGCATCATTGTTACAAACTCCATCACCATTTGGTTGTGATAGAATTAAGCTTAGGAAATCTATTCTAACCTATAGAAATAATACATAAAATGATATTGTCTAGATATGGTATGAGTTATAATTTTTGCTATCATACTTTATGTGTGCCCAAAATGTTTAAAGGTGTTTGGGAATCGTTAATTTAGTAATCATGAGTATCATTTGGGTTTTATCCTACTGCGAGACCTTTTTCTGCCTTGCTCAAGCCAAAACCATTTTTATATTTAATTTCTTACTTTCATACAAGATTGCAAAAATCAATAGCAATACAAAAACAGTTTAAGATTCTTTCTAAATTTCGAGTTAAAACCAAATTTCTGACTAAGAACTGTCAGTTCTTTCTACTACCAAAAATGACTGATTTGTAACGTGTAGATGCAGGTAGGCCAACGCTAAATATGTTAAAAATCTGTTTTTTACCTGACAAATATCTGGATTACACCGCTGTATCGTCAAAGTACAGGCTGTTCCTCCCGGAAAAGTGTTTGGGAAGCTAGGATTGGTAAAGTAAGTATTATTGTTTGAAGATGTAGCACCGCAGGTCTCTTGCACTAAAACAGTATTTTTTTAAAATAAAACAAAGTAAAAATACTGAGTAAAAACAAACAAAACTAACCAACACAACAAACTCCAATATTTCGGGCGCATTTTCCAGATGCATAACCACCTATTGTGCTACATTGTCGTCTAGTATAACACGTCCCGCTAAGTCCATTGGCGGCAGCACATACAGAATTTTCAAATCTAACAACACCAACACCAATACTTAACCACCATCCTAAAACTATAAAACATTGATTTCCTACAATAAAATAAAATTCAAAATTTACTTACACTTGGCCGTCCTATTAACTGATAATGTATTTCTATTGCTTTCTATTATTTGAGTCTCTTTATCATTATAGTGCGTTAAATTGTAAAAGCCATTATTTACACATAAAACTAAATTTATTGAAAATATTAAAAAAATAATTTCAGTTTTGTTATTAGTAATCATTTTTATTGAAACAATAAGGTCCAAATATGTTTTAAAACTGAGAAAAATAACTTCTTTAGAATGAATCTATTGAATGTTTATGTGTTAATTGAACACATTTCTAAATACCAATGTACAACTGTAAAAATTAATTATTTAAGTTACAGATAATATAAAAATACTGTTAAATAAATTCTGTTAATGAGGCCAGATTTTAAATTAAAACTGTGCTAGTAGGACCTACACATGAATGCTACAAATTAGAATTTGTAAATATAAAATGTCAATAAGGTAGCAAAAGCAAGTAAATATAAAATATCAACAAGATAACAAAAGCAAGCACCATTTAACAATTGAAATTATTATTAAAACAGCAAAAAAGCTTTTGCTTCAATTTGAATAGCTGTATGGTGCTGCAATATGTTCCTCGATTATTACTGTTTTTCAATATTTTCTTTGAATCATCTACCCTTCTGTATGGAAGGGATTATAACACTTAGTAGCAATCAGTTTGTTAATATGAACACAATGCAAAGCTTTCTTGCTTAATTTAACTGACGATAATCTACACAAGATCTGCAAGGTTTAACTTTTGAAATCTAATATTTTACAAGGCGCCCAAACAAGCTAATATTTTTCAATTAAGTCACCTAATAGTTGAGAACAGATAATTTGCTTTCAGCAAGATCTGAGAACTCAACTGAAATATTTTTTTGGAAATAATGGAACCTAACTTACAACTCAATTCAGAAGAATCAAAAAGTTAACTCTCTTTCCTCAAACTCAGTGGGATGATATAATATGTAAACCCATTCAGACATATTTTCTCTATATAAAAACATGAGAGACCTAGGCAAAGCATACCAGGGTTGCTATTTATATTTCTGGCCTAACAATGAAAAAACAAGTATTTATGATCGAAACTAGTTTTATAGTTTTTCAAAATATTCTCCATTAAGATTGATACACTTTTCCATGCGTTTGAACCAATTTTCGAAACACTTTTTCCACTCTGTTTGAGACAGCTCCAAAATATGCGTTTTGAAACAAAAAACGGCTTCTTCTGGTGTTGAAAATCGTTGACCACGCAGTTTGTTTTTGATGTACGGGAATAAAAAGAAGTCATTGGGTGCCAAATCAGGGCTGTATGGTGGATGGCCCATGAACTCGACCTTCTGGCTGGTTAAATATTCAATTGTTTGAGCAGCGGTGTGAGAGCTTGCATTGTCATGATGAAGAATGATTCGCCTCTTCTTTGAAGTTTTCCGAATTTCTCCAATAACTTCTGGCAAACAAATGGTTGTGTACCATTCAGAGTTGAGCGTCTTACATTGCTCTTAGGCCACTGTTGCCACATGACCGATAATGCCAAAGAAACAGGCAACCATTTGCTTCGATGTGCTTCTTCCGCGAACAACTTTTGTTGGATTTGGCTCGTCTTGAAAGACCCACACAGTTGATTGTTGTTTTGTTTCGGAGTCATATGCGTAGATCCATGATTCGTCACCTGTGCAAATGTTATACACATCCTTTGATGCACCTTTCGCAAATTTTTTCAACATTTCAATGCACCAGTCGACGCGAGCCTTCTTTTGAGCATTGGTTAGGTTATGCGGGATCCAACGGGAACAAATTTTTTTTACGGCCAAATGATCATGTAATATCTTGTTGATGCTAGTCATCCTAATGCCCAAAGATGCCTCAATTTCACGGTATGTCACATGACGATCTTGTTTAATCAGTTCACGCACAGCATCGATGTTTTCAGGCACAACGACAGATTTTGGACGGCCTTCACGGATTTCGTCCTGGAGTGAACATCGGCCACGTTTGAATTCATTATACCAGTTTTTTACAGTGCTGTAGGATGGAGCTTCATCGCTATATAATGTATTAAGTTCATTGATGCACTCTTGTCGTGATAATCCACGTCGAAAGTTATGAAAAATAATTGCACGAAAGTGTTCACGGGTCAATTCCATTTTTTACTAGGGAATGCACTTTTCAATTAACTGCAAACAACACTAATCGCACTCAAATGACAAAATGTTGTGGTTGAGGTTATGTTCAACAATGTAAAGTTTACACCGGAAATGTCAGCTGACGCCTGGAAACAGTCAGTGTTGCCAAGGCCGGAAATATAAATAGCAACAGTAACCTGATGTTGGCTTATAATTGGTACACAACCCTCCGGCGGCAATGGATGCTGTGTTGCGTCCAACGCCATGATGGTAGTGATGGTGGGGGTGGTAGAGTGGTATGCGAGATTGCTCATCTGTCTAAGACGCAAAGCCAGTATATTAAAGTATTTTCAAGAACGTCGTTTATCTCCGGACTGAGAAGAGTGGCATTGTCAAGGCATATGGCATAAGAAACTCCGGCGCAAATTCTCAGTATATCTAGTGGAACTTTGCGGTTGAGATCAGTGGTTCTATAGACACATTGACACTGGAGGGATTCGAGTCGGGACTCTATCGAGCGTACTTCGGTCAGATTGTAAACTTTCTCCCGGAGAGTGGAAACAATCCAAACGATGCATCGTCTTACAGATCCGTCTCTTTTTCAACAAAGGTGAGATTTGATAATGCAGAGACATGGATGTCGATAATCCATATAAGCTGATGAATAAACGTTTTGTAGGTGTAAATAAGCATCACTGATAGAATGAGGCGTGGCACTCACTTCAATGAAGGATGTAGATGAAGGTGATTCCCAAGTACAGGACCCATGGAGAAAGACAAAAAATAAGGATCACGCACCCGCACCGATAGTTGCGCCTTTTCCTTAAGGCAATGACAGGCACTGCTGGACCCGGGAGCCTACGCCACCGTAATGCAGGGTGATCCCGAGCCACCAGCGCTGCACCTTAGCCTACGCTCTCCTAGAGATGCAGGGCACCAAGTTGTAGCGAGGATGGCGTCTTTGGCCGCACCCAACCCAAAACACCTGCGGGCCGGGCGACTCCAGACACGAATACGGAGACTGGAAAACACGGGAGCTTCTACCGACGTCTAGACCGACCGGATACCATGCAGAACTGCGACTCTCCGATATGAAGCGCCTACGAACTCAAAGAACTCTTCTGGAAATGGCTGACCAGAATGGATATATAAAAAGAAGACTTAGACTAAATCGTCATGTCGAAGGTGTTCGAGGTAACAGCGTGCAGCAGTGAAGATCGTGGTGTTTATGAGGAGTGGATGGCAGCAGCCATGTCTGCCGCTCGTCTAAGAACGTTTTTTTCGGATTATCTGGATTACAGGAACGGTGAAGGACTGAGTTAATTTCAGGCGGATTTCAGGTAATAAATAGGATGTGAATATTATGGGAACGGATCAAGTTTTCGACGAGCAGGCGTTTGCGACTTCAGCCAAGGAAATTCACCGTTGTAATTTTAACAGTCACTGTGAAAGGTAAGAAAGCTTGAAAGATGATTTGCGATTGATCTAGAAAGGAGAAATGAAACTATTTTGGACCAGAGAAGCTAAAATTCACAAGATTAAGAAAGGAAGGAGCTGTCCGGATTCTAGGAAGGTTTAAAGAGAACGGCTACATGCTCTCCTCTGCAGTTGCCACACTTGGATTTTGTGACAAAAAGCAGAAGTGTGATGAAGAGCTTTGCACACACCGAAAATCTATCGCCTGACCTGGCATGAAATTCAGAGGGTGCATGGTCAGATTTCAAGCACTTGGCGGTTAGTGATGGTTCAGCTTGGAACATGTAGTTGAACATTCCCAATCCTTTGCCAAGGAGCTCGTTAAACGACTTCTTGCAAGTGGTAACTACTTATATCACTCGTGTTTCATGGTTCATGGCTTTGAACCTGAACGAAACTGATGCTCTTTCTGCTGCTAGCGCCGCCTTGACGTCATCGATAATAATCTTGGTCTTGAGCTCTAGGGCCGGGTTGCACAAAGCTTTGTTAAATGCTTGATCGATTGACCAATCACTTAATCAATTGATTAACCAATTAGAAGTAGTAAAATATCAACCTTATCCAATCAGATCGGCTAATCAACTGATGAACTTGATCAATGATCAAATTATTTTTGTGCAACCGAGCGTAAGTGTGTTGTCAACAGAGATTCGAACAGCGCACATAGGGGTATTTGTAACGAAAAGTTGGCCAAAATTATTTTTTGCTGTTAAATTACTTAAAATGCTTTCTTCCACTAGAATATTATGTTTAAAAAAATAAAACACATTTTTTTTAATAATTAGACACATACAGTGTTTTTGTCAGGTAGTGCATAAATTCTTTAAAAATTCAGGAACGAACTTTTAGGAAAAACGCTCGAACCCATCGATGTTTATTTTTAAACGCGCATTTTATAAACAAAAAATACTTATACAAGGTGAGTCACGGAGATATGACGTCATCGATATTTTTTATTAATCGTAACCCCTATATTTTATTACGGAATTTAAAAGAGCACATTTTTTACATACGGTAAGGTAATTATGGGTGCAGGTCACATGAGAAAATTTCGAAGAAAAACGGTATCAAAATTTCGCAATATCAAATTTACTGGTAATGCAAAATTCAAAAGACAACTAAATTAAATGTTTAAATTGTGTACCATTGGCAACCTGACAGTAGCCAAGACGACGAAAAATTCTTTTTGAATATTGTCAATAACTTCTGGAGACATTCGACCAGTGAATTTAGAAGAGTAAAGGCAAGAATTTATCAAGAAATACGACGAAGGGTTTGAGTACTACTCGAATAAGCCTTCCTATATTTAGTTGCTCGTTTAGGAGATTTAGTCATGTCTTGCACAACTCTTAACTTCATTTGAGCAACATAAGTTAACTCCTCATTGCTTGTATTAGTGTGAAGATGTTCAGTCTTACGCCTTTTGCTTCGTTCACTTGATTCCTTAACTCTTTTTCGGACGTCCTAGTTCTTGTCGACTCCGCAGTATTTTAAGAGTGCCTCGTAGCCAACTCTCATTTTTTTTTCAAGAATAATTCTTTTATGTAATGCGAAGAAACCCATCTACGCTTAATTTTGGTTTTTAAACGATACATCACATTCTTGAACTCTTTCTTGTTCTCAAAAGTATATTTTTCGCGTTTTGCCAAAAAAGTTTCGGCATATTATAGTTTGCCATTAATATCACTTTCATCAGATTTCAGCATTATATCAAAGAAACGCTGCCGAGTCATTACTTTGATTCTTGAAGGTCCTAAAATAAATAAAAAAACCAACAAAATGATGCAGATCGAAATTAACGGTTTTGGGGGTAGATTTATATTAAAGTTAATAACCCAGTGATTTGGATCAAGTTAGAACTAATTTTAATATTGAGTGATATTACAATGTCTGGCCTTTATTGTAAAACAAAAAACAACACCTGGAAATGCCCGGAAGTGTAACAAAACCTATCAAAAAGTTTGATGTCTCATGAAAAAAGTACAATTCTTTGCATTATCTTTTAAAACCGTTATAAGATTTATAAATTAATTGCAACAACTATAATATACACTAAAATACACTATACATACCTGTATCAGAATCCTCGGTAATACACAAATTTATAATGTTACGCATAAAAAGAAAATACTAATTTCAAAATCTAGGTATTGCGACACATAAACTCAAGTATGGGGTGGCAACTAAATAAACTGTCGACTTTGGGCTTATCTGACGGGTACTGCAAGTGCTATAAAGAGGCGGTTTTCCTAGTGAAATATTCCGTACCACCTTAAGGTTCATAGGAGATATTTTTTTGCAGCAACAATAAATTTTACAATTTGACCTTTTGGCCAACTTTTGCATGTAAATTCCCGTATGTGCAGCGGTTCTACGAGAAGCCCCAGAGTAATAAACTGCTTTCGCAAGTTGTACTGCACGCAAACGTAGAATTGCTGAAAACGATCACATCTATGACTCGGCGAATCAAAAGCGATAAGGCTTTAAAGTTTGTCTTAGGTATGAGATGCTTCGATAACAATAATCTAAGAACCAGCATGCTTTCAATAACCTGGAGGATCACAGAAATCCAAGGGTCTGCAACAACCTGAAGATTTCTTAGAACCAGAACACAAAAGCATGTTGGAAGGTAGGGCCCTCAAGAATTAGAAGTCCATTACCGTTCAGTGATTCTAAAAAACTCTAAAGTTCACCATAGTCTAGAGCCCTTTAGAACCCGAAAATCTGAAACAGCATAGGATCTCGAGATTTTGCAAAGTACTCAAAACTTAGTGAGACATCTTATTGAAAAGTTTCTAAAATGACAAAATAAATTTAGTCTGATATAAAAGAAGTCCATACAAAACTCGTAGTAGTAAAGTATAAGTATTTATGTACTACTATGAACTCTTAACTAACAAAGAAGCTTCTTTAATTCGAATAAAACTCTTAAGTCTTCAAAAGCTATTGATTGATTGGTTTATTACAAAAGCGCAGTTCTGTTTACGATAATCCAACCTACGTCGCGACGCTTACATCATTGACGTCATATTAGAAATTGATATGTAAACATAATATTGCAAATTATAAAAATTATAAAAATTCTTGTAGAGTTTTAATTGGTACAGCATGTATTATATGCAACAAATGTAATGTGAAACAGTATTTTTACACCCTGTACATTCTTGGAAATAAATGTAAACATTGCACTGTTGATCTATCTTTGAACATCCTAACCTCAAAATGGAACGTAATTATTCATCAATAATTAATATAAAATTGTAATTTATGGAAGCTTCAGAAGAAAATTTAAGGTATTTTTTCGTTTTGATACTTAGCTAATTAAAAATGATAATAACGTAGGTAAATTATAGCACCCCTGCATGTTCATTATCTAATAAAACTGAAATAAATCCAAATGAAATGGTCAACGATGGAAAAGCATCATCTGCATTACCTTTTACTTATATTGATTGTGAAGAGAATGATAAAAATGCAAACTCAACGTGTAACATAAAGACTGAACCAGAAGATCCATTACAATTAAGTACCAGTGATATTGCGATTAAAACAGAAAATGCAGATGATAGTACTTACTACTTAAGCAAAGACGGAAATGAAGATGATGCAGAAGATAAAGTTGAAAAAATTGTAATAAAATCTGAAAGATTAGAAGAAAGTGAGAATGTTATTAATAAAAATAGTGAGAATGAAAAAGTATTTAAGTGTGAAATATGTGACTATAAAACGCCTTATAAATGTAATTTAAAAAAGCATAGTACCGTACATACAGGTGAAAAACCATTTCAATGTAATCAGTGTGAATATAAAACACCACATAAGTGTAATTTAAAATTACATATGACAGTTCACACTGGTGAGAAACGTTTTAGATGTGAACAATGTGAATACAAAACTTCGGATAAAAGCTGTTTAAAACGTCATATGATAGTTCATGTAAGTGGAACAGCATTTAAATGTAATTTGTGCGACCATAGAACATCACATAAAAGACTTTTAAGGCAACATATGTTTACTCATACGGGTGAGAGGTTTTTGAAATGTGAAATTTGTGGTTATAAGACTGTAAACAAATCAAATCTAAGAAGACACAAAATAGTGCACACAACAGAAAAACCATTTGAATGTAAAAAGTGTGATTATAAAACTTCTCAATTAAGGAATTTAAAGTTGCACCTAACAAGTCATAGTGACGAAAAACCTTTTAAATGTCACATATGTGAATACAAAACTTCTAACAAAAGCTCTTTAAAAAGACATATAATGGTTCACACCGGTGAAAAAGCATTTAAGTGTCTTCAGTGCGATTATACAACTTCACGTACAGGTTTATTAAGGCGACATATGTTCACTCACACTGACGAAAAGGAATTCAGATGTGGCTTATGTGAATATAGAACTTCACGTAAAAATTATCTTGAGTTGCACATGACTATTCATACTGGTGAGAAATATTTAAAGTGTAACAAATGTGAATTTAGGACTCTAGATAAAAGTTATTTCAATCGACATGTTCTGAAACATAATAAACAGAAAGTCTTCAATTGTACTTTATGTGAATATAAAGCGCCAAAAAAGTACCGTTTAACAAGGCATATGTTAATACATAATAAATAATAATGTAAGCACTGTAAATAATGTAAATGATAGAGATAAAGAAGATTTAGCATAAAATGCATTGTATTCTTAGTTTAACTAATTTTGTTTTGTAGAGGAAGCAAATGAAATAATTTAAATCTACTAAATTGCTATAAATAATATGTCAAACAGTATCCTGTAGCTAATATAATAATCATGCTGCAGTTTTTATTAATAACATATTTATTGTAGGTAGACAACCTGAGAATAAACATAAGATTCTGATGGTCTGTGTTTTATCTAGGATTTAATTAAATATTGTAAGCGCTAACCTTTCTGGTTAATTTCAACCTAAGATGAATGCCCAGAATTGTAAGACAGGTAAGTAAAGCAAAAACAATTAAAATTTAAGATTGCACATTTACAATAATTGCTTCAAACTAAAAAATGTTTCAAGTATGCATTGTATTTTTCAAAAATCTAATTTCTTAGATTGGTTGCACATCTTTGTTGTGCATAACTCAATGAAAATCCACGATTGGCAATTCCATCTGTTTCATTTCCATTTGTAACCACGGTTAAAACAAAAGGTTTTGAAAATGCTGAAACAAAAGAAATCTTGTTATCAAATAGTATCCATTTGAGAGATGGATCGTATTGGATAATATTATTATCTTAAGTTATTCTACTTACATGTAAGGGTTGGAATTCCATTCCCACAAAATCTATCCACATTAGTAAAAACACCATTGATACTAGGATTTGGTATAATTACAAAATCGTATCTACAATCAGTTCCTGTTACACTAGCAGCAGATGTTCCCAAAATTAAAGAACTGGCTTCAGTATCATTCGAGACTGTAAATGAATCTAAGGCAGTTTGACTCCATTGTATTGAACAATATCCGGTTGTCATTGCTATACAGATTCCAAAATTGTTATTTACTAATTGACGAGTCCCTGTAGCTCCTAAAGATGTTACTTCACTGCTAGCTGTAACCCCATAATTAAAACTTCTCACTGTTCCAGTTACACCAGTGTAATACATCAAACATCCAGAAGGAGCTAAATTAGAATGTGTCATATCAATTCTTTACAATATGAGAAGGTTCTATTTACCTCTACTAGGACTAGCACATGGTATCTGTGTAGCTCTAAAATTCCAGCTTCTTCCCAAAGTTACTGAACTGCTTGTATCTACAATCAGTTGTACATAATCATCTCCTTGGAAATCTACATAAACATGTTGACCTGAATTCTCTCCACAAATTACGGGGACTTGTGATGCACCTCCAGATATTGTTAGAGCATCGTAAATACAAACACCTTCTGCATTAGGTTGTGCTAAAGTCAAGCTTAAAAAATCAATACGAACCTAAAAATAATACTTAGATTTTTTAACTTCACTTAAAGAATCACCGAGTAAATGGTTACCTGGCATATCTCAGGATTGCATCTTTGAATTGACATTGTACATCGACTACCTCCTGGGAAGGTGTTTGGAAAGTTTGGGTTTACAAAATATGTGTTATTATATGCTGATGTGTTTCCACAAGAATATTGTACTGGAATTTGTACATATACAGTAACAAATTACTATAGGTACTAGATGCAGCACAATGGAGTCAATTTAAAAGTTTACTTACTAACACAGCAAGTTGCGATATTTTGTGCACATTTTCCTGCTGCATAACCACCTACTAATTGACACTGACGTCTGGTGTAACACGTTCCTAAGAAATTATTGCTACTGTTGCATGGCGCATTTTCAAATCGAACTAGACCAATACCACCCCAATACCACCAAGTCCAAACTATAACATCATTACTATAGGTAATTATTTTTTGTTGAAGCCGTTCATTTACTAATTACGACAGAACAAATTCTACATACATTTTCCTTGTCTTAAAGTCTCTGATTTCGATTCAACTTGTTTGTGGTGGTTTTGGTTATTTACACTAAAAATGAGCAAAGTTGTGTAAAAAATGTAAATATAATGCATTATTACAATAATGCAACTTACTGCATTACTATTGTTATTGCTTACAGGATAGTCAGTATTTTATAATGTTTTCATTTTAAAAATCCTGTAAAATGCAAAGATGCGCATTTAAAAGAAAAAATCGAATAATGGTCAGACAATATTATTTTGTTGACATTTCTTGTGTACTCTTCTCTTTGAGTGTCATAAATATTGAAACATGAGCATAAATGAGTTTAACTAGACAAACCTAACAATGTTTATTTTCTTCATTAACACGATTCAAGACATGTTCTTTTAAATGTAACTAAATATAGTATGAATAATATGTGCGTTTTTATTAGTGTGTAGGAAGAAAATTCTTTTTTGTTTATTAAACACTAATTTTTTCATTATCTTCAAAATACTTCTAAAACAGTAAAAATCAATGTTTTACATTTTAAAGGCAAATATTGGTCAGGCTCGAGTTAAATAATTCTGCATATATACTTAAAGCAATATCATTATGACTTATAAAACAGTAACATAACTGTTTATTGTTTGCAAAGTATTTCCGGATGACCCTTTACAGCAGTTGGTATATGGAAACAATACTATAAATAGTTGGTACATTCTTACATATGGTGGCCTCTTATGGATTACAAGATGTAGTATGTGTTCTGTGGATATAATTCAGATGTATAGTCAGTGTATGTAAAGTTTATATTAATTCTGTTTGTACTTTACCTCTTAAGACATAATTGCATATTTGGGAATGGTCTGAAGTCAGTTTTAAGTTGATTTGTAGGTAAATTAAGTCTTGCAATTACTTAGTAGCTATAATTTAATTATTATTATTGCAATACCTACCAAGTATGGCACAATTAAGTATAATAGAAGTCGCTCTCTGAACTAATTCTCTGTTAATGCTTACTATTGAATTTGATTCAATATCTGGTAATCAGATGCAATTTTTCATGATCAAGTTTGACAAATCAGGAACAATAGTAAGAATATGAAAAGTATGTGACTTTGTATAAAACAATAGAGAACTCTCCTAACTTCTTTTTGTTTTGGTAAGAAGGGATGACCGTTACAATGTACCTAACAAAAAATCTGCCATACAAATTTCTTGTACTTGCAAAATAGTTGAAAGTTGCTTTCCTCAATTGCGTCTTATATCATATACTCGTAGTATCAGATATCCATTTGTCGTCCAAAATTAGTCTACCTTCATGGATATAAATCGGACATCTACTGTGAGTTCATCGAATGACCATTACATTCAAATTACGTCCAGTAATAGACTTCCGTTGAATGTTAAGAGTTGTGACAGTACGTTTCATGGACATCCATTGGACATCATCCTTCAGCTAAAACTTGAACGGCCACTAGACGTCCGTCATCGAAATTTGGATATTCAATTAACGTCCCATAGACGTCCGTATGCTATTTAACTCATAAGATGTTCAATCGATAACAATTTGTGTTTGATTTTTAAATAAATTCTAGAAAATTTCTTCTTTTATAATGTTTATACAGGGTGTCCCAGATCGACTCAGAAATAGGTGTGAAAGACAAAAAATTTTCGGGTTGAAATCTGAGCCTGTAGGGATTAGCCCTACTTGATTAGAAACTAACTTGCGTCATATTTCTATTTTTGAAAAATCAATCAACTTTGATAAGTATCAAAAACTTAT
>VTPC01006801.1:0-51159 GCA_011009095.1 Ignelater luminosus | reverse complement strand
TTCAAGGTAAAGACGTATGTCGCGTTGGAAGGACTTGCTGATTCTGGGTGCCTACATAGGGTTACAGTGGAAAGTGGCTTGCATACGTCCGGACACCACGCGGAATTGTTTTTTTTTGTACTTTTTATCAACTCTTTGCTCGTATGTTTTTTATTGTTGTTATAGAAATGAATTTCTTCCTCTTCAGATTTCAGACAGGATTGGTATTATTTGAACGCGGTGGTGAACATGGGACATGGGTTGTGCGGTAGGTACAATAGACCGAATCGCGAACGTGCAGCAGGATCTGGGATTAGTGGCGTCGGTAACGTTCTGGTGTAAAGATTTTGCGGTTGGTGATCTTCGAAGTTGGTAAAAAGTGGCACAGCCAAGGACTACACAAATGTTCTAAGGAAGATACATTCTGGTTAATCACTGAACTTTATTTTCTTCTTAAAATATAATTTCTTTAATTACCACAAATAAATAATTATTAATTACTAATTAAATATTTATTAGTAAAGAGTTCTTAAGAAATACTTGAAGTGGGGTTTTTCTTGAATAAAAAATAAAAAAGGATATTTTATTAAATGTTTTTATTTTAAGAATACAGTTTTTTTCCTTTAATATTTATGACCAACAGTTAATGGAACCAAACCGAGTTTTCTTGCTACCACAGACTCAGAAACGCTCAGGTTCTTTCTGTCCTCATTTTCAACACTTCTTAAGACTTTTCGAGTCACTATGACTGGAATGCGTTCCTTGGTTTTAGCTTCAACCGTAGTTTGGTGCCTCTTAATTATATTGTAGAAATTTTCTAAAGTGTTTCCAAGCGATTTTTGTATCACCTAAAGGACAATTTTCTAAGAAGTTAACAACACGTGTCGCATTTCTATTTATTCATTTTTAACAAAGGCACTTGACAACAGCAAACGGACATCTGAATTAAACATGACAACTTAACCCAGCGTATAGGATCACTATACGCTGACTTAACCTGTCATAACATGTTTACTTTATTAATTTAGGTCACTGATTTTTATGAGAACACTTGATCGTAATCTAGTCCAAGTATTTATTAGGAACCTTATTTATTTGTCGTTTTCTAGTAATTTTTTGTATTGGTGCTTCACAAATTTCTTGGTCTTGTCTCGGTCTCGTTTTGATGTTGTCTTGGTCTAAGTCTCGTCTTTTAGTTTTCTCTGGAAATTGAATTTTTGCTTACGATACTTTGTAATTTGTGAGTACTAATCAGAACTGATTCACATTCAACTTTTAGCGATGTATACTAATTTGTTTTAGAGCCGGTTCACAAATATAATCTCTACTTCTAACAAAAATATTATTTATTGTCTACAGAACGAAAGCGAAATATAAGCAATAATAAATAAATAAATGTAGTAAACTGAAGGCTCAAGATGATTTTATCTGGTAGAGTATTAGTAGTTTTTACTCAAATGACTAAAAATATAATTCATTTTTGCAGCATTATTAATTAAAGTTTTATCAATATAACGATGAGTAATATGCGTAATATTTATACTGATAAGATAATCTTAAAATATCCTATAAAAATATATGATAAGTAAAAACATCTAGTTGATCGATTACAATGGCTGAAGAAACTACAGGTAAGAGAAAAATAAATTACTTATGTAAAGTAAAATTATAATGTTATACAATTTTATTTATTAGAAAAAATTACTCCTGATATCTTAGAAGAGATTTCAGGAACAGAATTTAACGACAGAATTATCTCTCTGCCCATTTTTAAGTGTGAAAAATGTTCAAATATATTAAGACCACCCGTTATTTTGGTCAAGTATGTGGGAAACGTTTGTGGAACATGCAGAGTTGATTACGACAGCAACCTTTGCACAAATAATCTTGCATTAGAAGTAGTTTTACAAAATTTAATAATACCATGTCGAAATAACCAACGTGGATGCAAAGAAAAATTAAATTACGCTGATATATCGAAGCACGAGTCAATCTGTAACTATCGCATTTATTCTTGTCCTTTGAAATTATTGCAGAATTGTGCATGGGAAGGAAGTTTATTTTCTTTACAGAATCATTTTACACAAAATCATGTAGAGTCTATACAGTGGAAAACTGGGAATTATTTTAGATTAGATATAGACATATCTAAGAACTCTGAAATGATAAAATTGTTATACGATACTAATAATAATAAATTTATTTTACACATTAAATGTAATCGTCCAGAACTGAGATTGCAACTTATTGTGTATCACATTAAAGATGAACAGAATATTTTGGATTTTCTTTATACAGTTAGGATGGAAAATTGTGGAAATGCAAGTAATAAACCTAACAACAAAGTTTTTTCAAGATAAAGATTTTAATGGAAACTTTAATATAGTAAGAGCTTTAAATATTGATTTATCATTTGTAAAACAATTTGTATATGAAGTTAAATCCACTGTAAGTACTTGCATAGAGATAACATCAAAAGGTACTCCTCAAGAAGATCTTGATATAAAATCGCTAAACATATTTGAGTGTCCTGTATGTAACAATTACATGAAATCTCCGATATATCAATGTTTACACGGCCACAGTATTTGCAATAGTTGCAAGTTAAAATTAAAGCAATGTCCCACATGCAGAGCAAATTTCGGTAATACTCGTAATTATGCGTTAGAAGAATTTAGCAACGATGTACGTTTCCCTTGCATTTATCAAGATCAAGGGTGTAATGTTATCTTACCAGGATCGGAGATAGTCAAACACGAACATGCTTGTTCCGTACAACTCTATCAATGCCCATCTAACAGCGCTTGTATTTGGAGGGGTAGTCATTCTGAGATTATTGATCATTTGAAAATTCACGAAATGAATGTAACCGAAGACAATAACTATTTAATTTACTTGAACATCAACGTAAAAACTACTGCCTTTTGTATGAGGGTACATGATCGAATATTCCGCGTTTGTATCGATTTAGGTCGGGACATTAAAAATGCATGTTGGAGTGTACAACTTATTGGACCAAAAGATAATGCCAAAATATTCAAATATGAGATTGGTTTGATTGATATCAAGGATGTCGATAAAAAACTTATACGAACTGAAATTTGTCAAGAATTTACTAACGATGATGTTAGTAAATTTGAGCAGTGTATTAAGATTCCTTTTGAAATTATTACCCAATTTCTAAATGGCAACAGGTTTGCTAGTTATTGCAAAATTGTTAAGATAACAGATAGTAATCAAAAGAAAATATTACTTACATGGTTGTCAGAACAGAATCAGCAACAAGACGATAGTGAACCAATTCATATGGAAACAGCTCCATCTTATCCCCCATCTTATCCTCCATCTTATCCGAGGTAATCTTATTTTCAGTCTATAGTCTTCTTTCATAACTAATTTTGTATGTTTCTAGTTATCCACATGGAGGCCCACCACCAAGAGCCCCTCCACCAAGAGGTCCACTACCATCACCATATTATCCAACAATGTCATCAGGTTATTTTCCGCAACGATCACCACCACCACCACCACCACCATCATCTTATCATCAGTATCCCTATCCACATTATCATTGAGAAGATTACTATTCTGATCTTTTTAAATTTCACAGTGTACAATTATAATTGATATGTAACTGCTAGCTACTACTTGTTTTGAGTTGTTAAATAGTTGTAAGGTGCTCTAGTTTACTTTTAGCTTCCGGGTTTCCTTTTTAGTGGTTTTATATTCAAATGCTTACATTATTTCATTTAGGGTTTTAACAAAATAAAATATGAGGTGAAGTTAACGATATTTTGCTAAATAGCTTCTAATTGACATCAGCTGTTCAGAACAACCATTGAAATTCAAATTAGTTCTAGCTATTCAAAAAATGCTATAGCTACAATGCTCACTTGCTACTGACTATTATTACATATACAGTTTAAATATCTCCAGGTTTCTAAAATACATTACCGAAGGAGGTATCAGTGTATTTTCAACATTACTGGAAGTCTGATAGTGTTGAGATGTTTACTTAAGTAGATGGGCATAACCAGTGACAATCATTATATTGCCTCTACTTTGTATTGTCTCTGCCTCTCTCATAGTATACAGTGACGGTGGATTAAGAAAGACCTTCAAGGCGGCATGCGGCAGTAGTGCTAGTACACCAGTTCTAAGCCATTTCCTAATGGAGGCCTGCTGAGTTACAGGCTGTCAAAGGTAAGACGTATCATAGCACGGAAGATCTAATTTCAACTGCGTAGAGCTACCGTGTGATCCAAAGGCTTAGAGCCCATATTTTTTCAAAATTCCTCTTTCCTATCAAGTAAAAAGAGGCAGCGTTTTGGGATTGTTTTTCAATGAACAATTTGTCATCATGATTACTTCTAAATTTGTGACATTAAAGAGAGAGGTGGTTTTAAAGCCATTCAGTCTTCTCAGATCAATTTTGTTAAAATCAACTAACTCTCAGTTTGCTGAGAACTTTTTGAATGAACTCACCAATAGCTGCAGCGAATTTTCCCGAAACAAGGATTACCAGATCGTCTCTGAAGGGCTGTTTTGGTTGACTTGCCAGTTTGACAAATAGAAAAACCAGTGTGTTCTTTCTGTTTTTTGAGTGTTTTCAATAAGAAAGGCAAGAGACAACTGAACCTATTATAATGATTTTTTGGCGGTGTATTTTATAAATAGATGCCACTGACACTTTTCTCAAATGCTGAAATATTTCCTTCTTCTTCTCAACGCTGAGACAGTTATGGAGTTTTGATGGGGCCTCAAAACGGACAGATGAAGCTTGCCCCTGAGAGAAGTAATCTTCTTGTATTGTCGGTGCTGATAGAGGAGAAACGGGTTGTTTTC
Organism: Ignelater luminosus; assembly: GCA_011009095.1. Classification (NCBI taxonomy): domain Eukaryota; kingdom Metazoa; phylum Arthropoda; class Insecta; order Coleoptera; family Elateridae; genus Ignelater; species Ignelater luminosus. The sequence continues at coordinate 46,335 of VTPC01006801.1, read as the reverse complement.
TTAGAAGCCTCTTTTTCTGAGAGAGCTCTTCCATAAGATGGATAAGAAAAATCCTTTAAAATCAGATTCTTTCATATGATTTCCACGAATAGCCAAAAAGTATTCGGTCCACTCCTATAGAGTCTAGACGTGAGAGAAAAGTGAAGTATAATAACTGGCTACACTTCAGGTTGGAAAGTGTTTATTGACTTCTCAGTTTATATCTGTTGGGTTCAGTTATTCATCGGCCAAATAAAGTTTTGGCTTTTCAACAAACTCTTCTGTTGGTCAACTATTGTCATTTCGTTACCATTATCTTTTCCATGTAAAACTAATCTAAGCGAAACGTTACTAGCATTATCAACTTATCATTGCCAACAATTTCTGCTAACACAAAATCACAGTTATTGTTGCAGATGTTGCAGTACTTAGAGAAATTGCACCTTACATTACTATTCCTATTAAAAATAAGAACAGCAATCACTAAATAAAAAATCAATATATTTATATAAATCTATCTTATATAAAATGTAAATCTAATAATCTAATAATATACAATAAACTTAATAATAATATTTAATCCGTTACTTGTGTTAACAGTGCCGTACCCTTAAGAATCCAATAACTCTGCTTTTCATTCGTAGGTAATAATACTGCTATAACAAAATTGGTACTGTGTCCCGTTGTCGATAATGTCCCAGCACGAACAGATGTTTTATATAAGGGACAAACGTAACGAGTGTCATTTGCAGGCATTTCTGTCACAGGTAATAGGTGTATCGCTGGAAGAGCCGGATTAATTTCTCCTGTAAACAAAGAAAGATTGACAGTGATAGGCGATTCATTAATATTTCTAAGAACTTACCTGGATTTGGATCAACCAAAACCATATTGTTTATGTCCCACCTGCCAGCATCACAAAAGAGACCATGAATTATAACACCATCTTGTGGCGGATCTATATCCCCGTATACTTCAGGTACCTCTCTTTCTTCTTCATCGTGTTTTAATTTAATTACCTCTTGATCAATAAAGAAGGGTTGTATTAGAAAGTCATATTTTAATTGATCTATTGGTAAATTGTACTTTCTTGCATGAGTTTGCAAAGTACCAGTAAGAAATCCTTGAGTAAAATAAAATCCTGACAGCCAATAGGAGGGTGGTTGATAGTATTTGACCCATATCTACAAGAGTACAAAAATGAAACTAACTTTTTTTTTTAGAAAATACAAATAGGGGCATACGCATATAAAATCCAAACGCAATTCTAAATCGTGTACCCAGCTACCTAGACTCTTCAATGAGGGGTACGAGCGAGAAGACCACATATTGGGAACTTGATTATTTAGAAAAGCTTTAAAGACCTCTTCAAGTTCTTCAGACATTACAACCAAACCTTTAATGGCCTTTTGTAAGTTATTCATTGAAGTATGAATGAGCTTCAGGAGTTTATTAAAACGGTCAACTTCTTGCATTAATACTGTCGTTAAAGAAGGTAACCTTCCTTGAGAATCCCTCTGTTATCAAATTAGATTTTAAAAAATGTTTTCAATATAAAAATCAATTAAACAATTACTTGGTATAATTTAGGATGAGCCTCTTCAGTACTAATAACTTTTAATATGGCACCAATTACACCTTCAGCAAGCTCATATGCGATTTCATCACTTGATTTGCCTTCCACTCCACCACCAGCACGTGGCTGGCTTTCCATAATAGTTCGGATAACAGTTTGAGTTTCTTTGGTCTGAAAAACAAAATGTCAATGATATCTTTTTAACTAATTAATATGCCAAGGTTTGTGAACACCTACCTGAAAGGCAATATTAGCGTTTTCGTGCATCCCAAATATTTCTGGTTCTTCTATAATGGGAAGTCTGTCAACAAACTCTCTATACTCAGCGAGTTTCTCAAAGGTTGGACAATAGTAAACTCCAGATGCCGAGTAAGCATAACCAGGTTCAAGAGTGTGGGGTGCAAAGAAACCTTTTAGTATTGTTTTTAGACATCTTAAATCCCAATAGTCTGTCACGCGACCACCATATGTTATCTCACCTAATCAACGACAACATAACGAGCAAGATTTCCAAAGTTTAACAAACATAAAGATTTATCTTACCAGTAATGTACTCCAAGGCATCCCATGGAATAACACCGTCCGCGCAAAACATCTTGAGGGTATTAAAAGCAAACTCGCGATCGCTGTCGTTAAATTCATAAATGATATTCCATCCCAAAGGACCAAACTTCTTACGTTCTTGTGTAATAGCGTGAAACATACACAGGCCGAATAGCATCGCTCTCCAATCCTGTTCCAAGACTAAAACAATTTTTTTACTGTGACATTTCTATTAACATCTTTATTAAGATATACCATGATCTTCGAAGAATTCTTCTAGCATGTCAACCAAAGCCCTTTTGACATTTGCACGTAATCCTTTAGGGGGTTCGTTGGTAACTTTAACGGAATTTTGTAGTACAGAGACTGGAAAAGATTTTGAAGGCATTGAACTAAGGTATAGACGGAAATCGTTGTGGACTTTTGAAGGGTCTTCGACAATTTTCAGAATTATTCTTTCCATTGCCAACATCCACGAGGTGGCTAAATGGCAATTCTAAACATTACAATGAATGACATTAACAGATACAAAACTCTATTGATATATCTTGACCTACCTGCAAAAATACCCAATCACCACGAACTTTTCCAGTCTCTATCAACTTTTCTGCAACGGGACCTTGGCCTTGCCCTAAAGATATTGCTTGTATTCTCTCTTTGTACCCCATATCAGCAGCAAATCTTTGAAAGGCTCCAAATGGATCTGAACCAGTACTCAAAACAAATACTAAAGGTGTTGCATTGGATATGTCTTGATATCTATAAATAAAGAAATACTTAATAATTATGGGAAAGAAATACAGAAATTAAGACTTACAAGATTTGCAAAGAAACTTGTGGGCTTTCCACAAAAGTCTGTCCCAATTTAGTTCTTACATATTCTGTTATTGCAAACACCAGTTTTTCTTCTCTCAAAGTTTTTAGTAGTAGAAGTTTATCAAAATCGTCTAAATACGAATCCCAGTCTATTCTACTCTTTTTGGGTTTTGAAGCCAAATCAATAACCTAGAAGTTTAAATTCAAATAAATGAGTATCAACAATATTCTAAATGTAGCATACCTGTTCGAAATCTCCAACCCTAACAATAATCTGTCTTGTAATCTCTCTTGGTAGATATTCAAAATATTCAAAAGTGCTTGCTAGATAATTTGCCCCCAACCACATAGCGTCAGTTATCATGGGAAAATCAGGTTTCTTATCCGTAGGTGGTTTAGCTCCTACAGGTCCTCTCAATAAGTAGTTATATTGAGTTTCGTTTAAGATGCCTTGTTGTGTGAAAATGGCAACACATAGCATGAAACTGAAGACAAGCTTGTGCCTTTCGAATAGACCTCTGGAGACATTCGTGTATATTGCAATTGTGATTTCTCTGTTTAAAATTTCTAATCTTGTTGGTAAGTATTCGCATTTCTCGCTTGTTTCAATAACTGTATTGAACAACTAAAGAAAAAATAATTCAACTGTGTACTCAAAACTAGTTTTATTCAGGCTTTCAAGATATTGGCGTGTTAGAAGGTTGAGTGTGCTCAGATACGGACTTGAAATAAAGTCTACTCAAACGCTAATGGAAAGGTTAGTTTCGAGAAATTTGATCAAGGTCCTGTGCCCCTGTAGAGTAAAGTTTCCAATAAGCGGACACTGTCGGTTCCTCACTTCTTGTCCGTTTATTTGGAGCGTTCGATTTAGCATGTTTTAGTCATGCTTGGGTTCTACAAAATCTGTCCGCTTATAGGAAACTGTTCGCTTTTAAGGAGTGTCCGTAATGGGAGGTTCTGCTGTACTTACCTGATTAAAATACTTTAAAGAATACTGGTACATGGGATCGATTTCTGCAAGTTGAGCAACAACAAAATATAACACAGATCCCCTAGTTGCAACAGGCCTGTATTTCTCTCGTGCAATAGAAATCTTTTCTTCCGTAGCTTCAGTTTCAACTAACCGAGCAGCTATTATAGCAGAAGTTTCCTTAAATAATTAATTCTTTGAATTCATAGTTTTTAATTATAAATGAATAACTGACTTACCTTACTCTCATTGAGCGTATCAATTAATTCTTCATCGTCTAGAATATTTCCTTTAGAGGCAAACAGAAGCCTTAAGATTTTATCTTCGATATTCTTCAATTGTGTCTTATCATTATTGATTCGAATTATTAACTCTGTTCTTTGCTTTTCAAAATCGGGTCTTTCTAACCTCACCACGTCACTATTAGAAAAAAACCTCATAGATCGTAATGCCATTTTAGCTGGTTTGTTATTACTTACGCTAGTAACTGATCTTCTAATCCAGATGGTGTCACAGTAAAATTAACAATCGTGACTTGAATGCAAATCTCAGGCAGATAATGTGGATTTGCTAGTTTGGTTGTAATATAGAACTTGAAATTATTGTCATATTCAACGTCAGAATCACCTAAACGTATCAACAGTCTTCCTCCCTAAAGAACATTAACATTTTATGTTTCCAATAATGATGAAAACTCTTAATCTTACCTGTACAAAGGTTTGTTTTAGCAATATTGGTCCGAGAGTTGGATCAAGCGTCTCTCCCACTTCTTCTAGTAACACGGGCAAACCAAGACGAATAGCACTTTCCAATACCCTCAAAAAGTTCCCATCTGTCAATTTGATAATTCGCAAATCTTGCCCTTCCATTTGTCGTATCCACCTATTTGCCTGTTCTTGAGGATCTATCATCAGTGGCCAACGGCCAGCTTTTGTTACCAATATGGCATTTTCTGTGGAAACATTGTCACGTGGAAGACCACAAGCATTCCACATTCGGATATCGTAAGGATCGGCCAAAACGGTTATAAGGCTACAAGATGAAGATCAATATACACAGTCAAAAGATTATCAAGTTGTACTACTGACCTGAAATTTTCAGAATAAGGTATCTCTAATTCTTGACAGGTGTCGATCCATTCAGACACCAACTCTTTTCTATAATTACTAGTAAAAGCACCAAGATATGCAACAGAAGCGGCTGATATCAATACGTCTCCTATTAAATTGCTCATTTCTACTGCAAATGCCTAAAGAGAATTTTTATTAGGCACCACTGATAAAATTGAAAGATAAATCCTTACTTTTACGCCCAATTCCCAACGAATCTGTTCATCACCCAAAGCAATATTTAGCCTACCAGCTCGAACAAGTCTTGCAGCTGTCAGAGCCATAGTATCCTCTAAACTTTGCTTCTCAGCAACTGTAGAATTGAACTTAGCTTCCAGATTAGCAATTTGGGCCTCGACATCAGCAAGCTGTCTTTGTTTCTCTTTCAATACACCCATAACCTGATTTAATTCTATTTCAGCTTGATGTAAACTGTAATGGAAATTTTAGAATCTTTCTATGGAAGGAATACAATGAAATACCGTTTTCGTTTTGGTTCCACTATTTTATACACTTTTGCATACTGATCGATTGCTCGTACCCACATGCAAATGCTTTTACATACTTTTGATACAGTTGCAACCTTTTCTGGTATGAAATCTTTATTATCTATGTAAACTTTTAATTTCTTAAGAGTTACTTCTGGTATGCTGTCTTTATTGTATTCTTGAAGAGATTTTAAGAAATTAACGTCACCCATCACTATTTTAGCTGAAGCCCAATCGGTTCTAAATTGGATAAAATTAGTTAAGATGCAAAATGCTAAACATTTTATAAATTACTTCTTCCCCAGAAGCAAACACACTGATTCCATAACAAACTGTACAAGAACGGGTGGTTTTTGGAATACCTTCAGTTCATTTATGTCATTCTTATTGAGTGATTGAAGAGCCTTAGTTGCCGCTTCCATAGCAGGCATTGCTACATCCAAATCGCGTTGGGCATCATCAGCCAAGGCTTGCGTCTCTTCTGCTTTTATCTATTAAGAATAGTCGTTAATAAGAAAAATCAACTTTTGATATTAAACGTACCTTAGCAGAATCTTCATCAGCTTTGACTATGACTCGCACAGTATCCGCTTGTTTCTTTTCTTTATCTAAAGTTTTCATTAGATCAGCCACTGCAATAGATTTCTGAGCTAATATAGGTTCCATTGCAGTTAGCTCAGCCTTCATTGTGTCAATTATTGAATTGGTTTCATATAATTTCTAAAAGCATTTCGATAAAAGAAATGAATTGAAAAACTGAATATTTGTATGATTTATTTACCTGCAAACCATTAGCTATTCTGTCACTTGTTTTTTGGATTTGCACTTTTTTAGCTACAAGCATAGCAGAATAAAGTTTTAATAGTTCCAGATAACTACTGGGTGTTGTATAATAGTGACGTTTCATTTCTTCATAAAACCTTTCAGTCATATCTTCCACACTCTAAATTTGAAACCAGATAACTATAGCTTTACTAAAGCTCTGACAAATACTCAAACGTACCTTATGTACAGTAACGCAAGTTACAGACAGATTATGTATTACATCGACGGTTCCAATACCCTTCAAGCTGTTTTCTGCTACAGACAATAAAGCCTCTTCTGGCCATTTTGTAAACCAGTCGATCGTACAACAATTTACTAATGATGGAAACATGCGACATCTTCGTCTAAAAATAATGCATTATAATTTAGAAAAGACAAATTTAGCGTAGCGTACCTGAATGCATCACCAACAGGACTCATACACAAAGAAAGATGTAGATTGCTGCGTACTCGACGTATGAAAAAGTCATAGATACCATCACGATTTCCCTCACTAATTCCAGCCTCTTTTGCTGGGCCTCTACTTGCTATAATCACCTTTTCATACTCATCTGCTTCGAATAGATTTGGGACTTCCCCTAAAACAAAATACAGTTACTAAATATTTTAAGGTTGTAATTCTCACAATACCTGAATTTAAAATATTGTTTACGTCTTCTAGAAATTCTTCTTGCACTATCTGAGTATCAGTAAATAGAAATACCATATTTTGATTGTTTGCACCAGCGTTAAAGTACAACTTTCTTAAATCTTCAAAGAAAAAGGAACGGTCATAGTTCCTTGTTAACTCAATTTGGAAACACCTGAAATAGTTTGTTGCTCACAAAAGCTAAGTTTGTTTCAAATACTTACCTATAACCATTTAAATGAGAACCTAACTTAGTAAGACTCTGCTTTCCCATACCACCAACACCAACCAGTAAGCAATTACCTCGTTCAGCTCTTAACACTCTTGCTAACCTACACAAGTGTTCCACAGCATCCATAAAAAATATAATGCGCATTTCTTTTGATGTCATCAAGTTGTAATCATCTAGATAATCCTGAAACCATATAGAATGTCTTGGAAACAACCACGAAACACATACTGAAAGTTCCTACCTGCAAGACTGATTTTAGCTTTTCAATATCTAAAATTTCTTCATAGATTCTATCTTCTTTGGCAGCTCCAAATTGCATAAAATCACCAAAAAATAGAGCAGGCGGATTCTTTATAACAGCCACATCTGGTAGATGCAAAACTGGATTACCAAATGCTCGATTGCATATTTCTCTCATCAAGAAATAAAAATACGACTTGTCTTCTTCGTTAATTAGACGATCATGAAAGACTCGCAAGCATTCGTGGTAAAACAACCTGTAATGTTTTGATTTTTCACATTGAAATTACAAAATTCTAACTGATTTACCTCATCATTGCCACTGCTTCTCTTAAGGTTCCCGAGTCAGCCTGAAGCACACCTTGCACACATTTAGAAAGATCTCGAAGGTTAAACACATAATGCGATTTTGCAGGAGTTGGTAAGAGATCGACAGCAATACGATCATACACTTCAACGGCAGCATTTACCATTGAATCAGCAAGATCACGTACAGGATTTGCAAAATCAAACAAAAAGCCTCTCATTATCGCCTTGAAGATAGCTTTTAAAGAAAATTCATTTGGTGGAGGAATAAGCATCATGCCGAAATGTCTGACAAATCTGGGCGTTAAAGGGTTTCTTCCACCTCCTGGAGGAGCACAAGCAGCTGTTATTACCACATCAACAATTCTTTTCCAGAAGAGTTTTTCACGATCATACAAACCACCATAATCCAAAAATTGCCTGTAAGAAAAATTGTAAATAAAACTTTATTAAAAATCTTTAGATAATAAAAACCTTAGTAACTCAATTGGAGGTTGTGCTCCATATTTTTCCAATTTAGGCATGTTTACATCATCCACAAACACGACTATTCTTTTACCTATTGGCGCACCCAATAACGTTTTCTTACGTTTTTCCAATTTGACTTCAAGGATTTCTTGAGTTCGAAAGCTACTCGTTTGGGCAGAGAAATTCAGGGTGATTGGCACAAATACTCCAGTGCCGAATAAATTATTTAAGACTGCTTTGGCGATTACGGATTTACCAACACCTAAACGAAAAATAAAATTGAGTGATTTTAGATATGAAACATGAACAGTCTTTGACCAGTATCTCCAGTGAAAAGAACAGGGTAGTTGATGTATATCAATCTTTCCATTACATATCCAAACCTTACAGTATCAATCGTGGGGACTAGCATTTCAAAGAATGGTGTTTCGCTGTTATAATGAAACGTTGGTATTATTTTTGTCCATGGTTCCAAACGTCGGCTTTCTTTACTGATGTACATTTCCCATAAATTGCTCCCTGAAGGTAGTCTGGAAGGAATATAGCGGTGACGATCTGTTAAAATCTAATTTTCTTTGTATACTTACCTAGCATCTTGATGTTCATCAAATTGATCTCTTACATATGATTCAAATTTTTCTTGAGATGAATACAACAAGTTTCCTCCCAAACCCCATAAATATGAAAAGATAAATGTTTGACAAAAGAAGTTGCGCACACGGCTTTTCTCTCCAATTTTATCAATCATTCCCGGTATTGATGATATACTTTCTACCAATTTGCAGACCATGGTTACCTTACTAATTTCAACCTAGTGAAGGTTCAGGTTGAAATGGATTCCTAAACGTTACAGATGAACTTACCTGATGGATAGAATATTGACATTGTTTCTTTATGAATACGAAACCATCTTCGACAGCATGTTCAAACAGAGAGACCATAAATTCTTTCATTTCTGGATTCATCAATTTCTCATTTACTCTCGCAACCCAAGACTTCACATATGGTAGCCATTTTAATTCGTCAGGGTCAACATAAACCATTCCGCATCTTTAACATCAAGCAAAGTTAATGATAGAAATGAATTCTTGGAAGAATCTAACCTGCTGACTGTTGCTGGAGATGCTTGTGCTAAATCTTGTACTTCAAATACCATATGGACATAAGGTGTCAATTTGATACGTTCAGAATTAGCCAAACACAACATTTTGTTATCGTCCAAAACTGTGTTTAAATTCTCTATCCAGACAGCATCTACTGGACCATCACATATTACCCATTGATGATCTTCATTTGTAGACTAAAACAGATACTTTACGCTACTACTTGGTTCTTAAGAAGTAGTTAATACAAAATTACCTGCACAGCGGTACGAACCATAATACCCATCAATCCATCCCTCCATTCTAGTGTAAAGGGATTTACTTCACCATATAATTCTCCAGCTGTTACAGCTTTTGGATTCATTATGTAAGTACGTACAGGAAAATAGTATGGCCCTGGTACTTGATCGTCGTACATTTTTGTTAAAGCCAGTTTCAACGTCTAAAGTTTTAATTAAGAAATTTTACATTTGTTTGAAAAATTCATGTGCTGACTTACATTTAAAATTGCACTCTTTCCACCTCCTGTTGGTCCAACAAGCATAACACCCCAACGAACAATCATGGTCTCGTACAATTGAATTACTTTTTTAATCATACATGATTCCACTTGCAAACCTTGAACTACCATCACGTCTTCTATGGCTGTCTGGAAGTCCCCGTATTCTGGAACGGGTAATTCCACACCAGGAAATAAATCACTCAATATTCCCTAAAATAACAGTTATTTACGACCTACGAATAGGTTATTCCATAAAATAATCATACTTGGAATAAAACTGCATCATCTGATAGGAATTTTGGCAAATTACTATCTCTCAGTGCACATATTAAGACGACATCTTCATTACGATCAGGTGATGCACGTTTAAGTGTACCAGCCATGACCAATACACTCTTAACGGCTCTCATGCCAAAATCATAATGATCTTGTAAAGATAGTTGTTCACTGCATAACTTATACATTTGTACCATTTTATAAGCTAGGACCTTTGAAGATTCAAAACCTTCAGAGTATAAGGTTACTTCTGCTATGAGAGCTAAAATAATAATTTGTTAGGCATGGCACTTTCAAGCCAAAAATACAGATCTACCATAGTCTGGTACCATCATGGAAACAGGTCTAAAGAGGGCTTTTAAATTATCAGGCAGTTCAGTTCGTCCAGCATAACCTGGATTCATGGTAATAAAGGCAGCACAAGTTTGAACCAATTTTATCTCTCTTCCTTCAAACATAAATCTAAAACATGACAACAAATTAAAATTTGTTTAACACTATTTAGATAGATATCAAACCTCTGGAGTTTCGCAGCTTTAGCATTTCGTATGGTTATGAGTTGTTGTGCAATTACCGAAAGCACCTCAATATCAATACGATTAAATTCGTCAAAACAACACCAAGCACCTGATTGTGCCAATCCAGAAAAGAATCGACCCATCATTTTATAATCAAGACCTTCGGAACAATTAAACACAACACATTGAACTGCTAATGATTTTGCCAGATCTTTTGTTGTTTCTGTTTTTCCAGTACCCGCAGGACCTGCTGGTGCACCACCCAAATCTAATTGAAGTGCTCCCATCAAACAAAGATAACATTTATCTGTTAAAGGCGTTATGACCAATACACCACCAGCTCCAAGATATTCGTATTTATATAAAATCTCAGCACTGGACATTCTTGCAACGCAATTATCTATACTTTCTACCCAATAATATCTCAGCATCTTTAGCCACTCAAAATCACGACTGAGAAGGTTGCAAAATGAAAACGTGATGTTAATGAATCACACATACTTTACATACCTGCTTTCTACTTTGTTATTGTTCATACTTGTGATGGTATCTCTTGCATGGACATCTATGGTTATAAGAGCAATTAATATCTTTCGAACAACAGATGATAAATCCATTCGAACCAAGCCAGCCAATTTATTTAAATTCTAAAAATAATGTTTTCACTACTTTGACAAAACTCAAAAACAGTTTCAATCATCATACATGAATACATTTTTTTTCGAAATTACTTAACCCAGTAACTTTATTACTAGTACCATCCAAAATTTGATGAACGTCACGCGCCCACATAATCTGCGATACAGCCAGAACGATTTGATTGGGATGGCTACAAACCCATTCTTCTCGTGCTACTTGTTGATAATGGTGCAATGCTTGTTTCATTCGCTTGCGAAGTGATAAAAACATAGATTCTTCCACTTTACCCAACCAATCTTCTACATTGCCTCTTGCTTTCAAACCTTTTCCCAATGGTACCCTCTCACCCTCTGGACTTATCATAGCAATAATATCTGTGGTCATAACAATCGTCTCTGTCGCTGCACCTTTTTCACCTCCTTCTCCACCTTCCTCATCTAATGTCTTTGTGCCAAATTCTAGTTTTGAAATAGCATCGAAACATTTGCGTAGATGAGGCTGGACAGCAAATGGATTTCTGGTCTGCAAAAATATTGTTATCAATAATTATTATAGTCATTTCTAATAATCTAGTACCTGAGCCAAAATATCCAATAATTCATCATTAGATAAGAAATAGAATCGTGGGAAAGCTACACGTTTGGTCTCCAGATAAGATTCCAAACACTTCATAATCTGTTCCAGTAAAGCATTATTCTTGATAAATGTTTCTAATAAATTAGGATAGGTTGCTGCTTCCATTGCAAGAGGCATCTAGAAATTTATTTATTTACATACACAATAAGTAAGTTTGATCATTGGTGTTACCCTTGCGGTGCGTCTCATGATCTCTTTCCATGATTTATCAACAATTAAGAACATTTTGGCTTCGTTTGGAAGTTGTCTTTGTATGTCTGGCGCTGAGAATATCACCTCTAAATAAACCCAACTTTGTTGACAAAGTTGCCATTCTTCCTACAATTTTAAAACTCGTTATGAAGAGTTAACCATCAGATCACCTTATTATTAACAATACCAAAGTTTTAGAAAATAGTTCCAAAAGTCGCACCCATTCGTCTACTCTTGGTTTGATAGGGCCTACATGACGTGAACTTGCAATGGTTGCCATATTGATATTGCTATCATCAAGTACAGCTTGCACATCTTCAAGGGTGCCCAAAATAAAGACGTCTTTAGAATCACGATGTGGCACAACGATGAATTCAAGAGATTTCCACGCTTCCTCAACCTATACACGCAAAAATAGAAAAAATAAAGGTATGGACAATAAATATGTTTTAGTGTACTCACTTTCTTCAGTAACGATTCCAAACCAGCTTCGCTGCTTGCTTGTCCAGAAATTTCTAATAATTCATCAGGATAAGTAAATACACCAAGCTCTTCCAAAAGTTGCAAGGTAACCATTTCTTCAGCTTTAAATTTGTGATTGAGAACGTTTTCAATTTTAAGCCAATGTCTCTGTCTTAATGATGGATTTCTGAGGTATGTTACCACAGGAAGCTAAAAACAAAATATAGCTTTGCAACGTCTAAAGATAATATCACCATCATGGTTTACCTTATCCTTCATTAATTCAACAGAATCTTTTAATTTTGGAACGATCAAGTTCTTCGGAAGACCTTTTTCTAGTTGAGTTATATTTTTGACATATTTTGCTGTTAACAGATTCATATCTTCTACATTCAACGTGTTAAAGTCTACTTTATACCATTCATCTACTGTCTTCGACCAACCATCTAAGCTCTCCCACAATAGCATGCGCAATTTCAAATCATTCATCACTTCATCTAACATATCGAATCTAGTAACTTCCATCTGAAATTGTTTGAATTTTATTCTCATAGACAAACTTTAAAAGATGTGTGTACCCTAAACTGTTTTTGATATCCTTTAAACCGCCCTGCTCTCTTTTGACATTCGACTAACTGATCGTGTAATCCATTTAAGAAGATCGTAACTTCTTGAGCATTCGACTCAATATCATACAGCCAAGGCTCCTGAATTACAAAAATAAATTGAATACTGAGCTTGATTCTCTTAAACGATTAAATACTCACAAGACATTCATCTTTAATCGTTCCCACTTCAGATATTAATGCACTAATATCCTTATTCAATTGCTCATTGAACTTTTGTATAATCTTTCCTCTTTCTTCATTCTTCTTATCAACAACGTTTCTTAGAGTACCCATAGTGACACTAAGTCCTAAATAATTGGACATTTCCTCGGGAGAAACATTAATCTGAAACTCTTCCATGATATCATAGAGTTCCTTGCAATAATCTAATTCTGATTCCATCTCATCCATTCTAGTAACCGCCTTCTCAGCAAATATCAGATAATCAACAAATTCAATTGTTTGAACAGGATTTTCTTCTAAATAAGTCTGTGAAGATTCAACCTCTTCTATCAGTTTATCAACCCTTTCCCTACCAATTCTATTTACGAAAAAAAAGAAAATTACTATAAAAATTGCTTCTCTATTAGAAAAGGAAAAGCTTACGAAGGCATGACATATTCAATGATTGCAATCAATCTTTTAGGTTCTGGAATAACAGTAGCTTTGAACTTAGGCATTTGAAGGTATACAATCCCAAGAGCTTGGACCTCAATAACGCTAAGTATGGTTTTTATTTCATTATGGTATCGACTGCACATATTACGAAATTTCTCCAAATCTAGAAAACCAAATTTAAAAAAAGCTGAAAAATAGATTAATGTTACGTTCCTCTCACCTCTCTCATCCTCAATACTTTTTGCTTCTTTCGCTGTGTCTTCTGCAAAAAATTCCTTGATGAATTCGAATCGTTTTATGTACGTAAGGGCAGCGTTATAATTAAACAAGAGCAATTCAAATACTTTTGCTCTTCTTTGAGCCAACACGTGATCTTTCATCAAGTAGAATGCAAGAGACGGACCGTAACCACAAATCCTGTCTTCCTTTTTACCATTGATTATAGGGCTGTGTAATAACAATCATTAACTACTAGTTTTGATCAAACTAATTTTCAACGGTACAACTAAAGTCCTTTTATAGACATACTTTGTGAAAGGTTCAAAAATTTTATCTCCAATTAAAGAATTCACGTTCTTAACATATTCTTCCCATAAATCCATTACTTGATTAAATATGGACGAACTCACGTTGTAAGATGGGTCCAGTTCCATCTGTTCGGGATTAACAACAACTTCCACCAAATATAAAGGCAACTGGAATAATTAAAAACAAATATAAAACTGAAATAACGATTAATGATTAGATCAAACCTCTAGACGTTCTTCCGAGCGCGGTTGTTCCAAAGTGGAAGTTATATCACTATCTCTTAAACTGTTTTCAGGAGGAAGAAACTGAATATGATCTTTCATCACACTTAGCAATTCATCTGTGGATAGAGTTACTAATCGATGCAACATATTGATCATCATATAATCGACAAGTGTAATGAAGCTATAAGAAAACTGATAGTAGTATTTTAGAAAATTGAAAACTCTAACTTACGATGTAAGACGCAAACAAAATTTTCCTTTTTTAGCTTGCTCGATATATGATAACTTTGGTCCTTTGTCTCTTCTTTTACCTTGATTTTCAGTTAAAGTTTCATCTACTACAAACCCTTTGGACAAAAGCGCACCATGACAAGCGTTTGATACAAGTTCTTTAACAACACCTCGGAATTCACTAATTCTATCAACAACGTTCTCAAGTTTTTCCATCTAAAACCAACAGATATTCTTTAGTCAAAAAAACAAATATTTTGAGTCAAAATTTTACTTGGCATTCTATAAAATAAAACAATGCCCAATTCTGAATTTCACTTATGGCTGTAAATGTAGTGGTATTCATCATATAGCACATATTTTGAATATCGAGTAAAGCACTTCTTAATGTTGGTATAAGAATGAACAAATTATCTTCTAAAAAGCTTGTGGCATTACTTATTTTCTTGAAAATGATACCCTTTCTCCATACATAAAAACCCTTCCACATTCGAAAATAGAAAAATGATTTGATTTGCATAAGTCTGCAGTACATGTTGTATTCGGCCTCCCATTTATCTAAATGTGTAAATATAGCTTCTCCACCAACATGTTGCATGACACCATGAGAACTCATAGTTAAAAAGTTCCTTTTATCGATTTGCTCATATGGGACAACACTGAAAAGGAATTTGTAGAAAAGTATGATTAATTGAAAAAGTGTTAACTTACGTTAAGGCATATGGTGTATAATGTTCAGATGATCTAGGCACTGCATAACACAAATAAATAAAAGATCCATCATTGCTTTCCCTTAATTTCTTCATTAATTGCTTTTGGTTTGCAACGTTTGCCAATTTGCGATGTGGTAAGATTGCGCCAATATCCTTTTGGCTGTCACCCGGACTTGGTATGTTTAAATCGTATGGATCGGCAAAAGCCACTTTGGTTTTCGTGTGTGTATCGAAAGATATACGGGACCCTATAATATTAAAAAGAACTTGAAGTCAAAATTTTGTAGACTTGATTGTGTAAACTTACTTTTTGATACTGACGCTGTCTCATCTTTTGCCTTGAATAGTTTCTTTTGTCTTTCACCAAAACCCGTCTGTGGAAAAAAGTTTTTTAGTTAGTTTTTTATTCAAAACAAGACAAGTGTTTGTCAAGATTGAAACTTTGACATATGTTAGTAAATTTGAAACAATCAAAACTGTAGGTAACTACAATAAAGTTATGATATGATTTTATCACCTTTTTATTATATTTTATAATCTCAGGTGCTTTTGATAAAACAAATCAGAAACAAATAATTTAAAAAAATAGTAAAACTACTTACAAGCGGTTCTGGTAGTTCCCTCTTAAACTCTATCTTCTCCAAGAGTTTCTTGTGAGGAATATGAAAAGGCAAAATATTTGGTTTACTACAAACATAACGTAAGTGAAAAATGTACATTTACAATAATTATGATAATTCATACCGTTCGTATTTTTCAGGTGGCTTACATATTAATCTACGTCCTACATCACTATTCCACGATGAATTTAGAATATCACTACTGAGTCCATGTAAATCACGTGAAATTCGTTTAGAACTTAGTGTTGATGGTCCACATCCAACATTATCCGAAATACGTTTGGCAAGACTACTTTCAGAAATTTTGCGCTCCAAATAACTACCGTAAACAGGATTAGAGTCTTTTGAAATTTTACGTTCAAACCCCTTGAAACTTCCTCTATTATTATTGTCCAAACTTATGTCATTAAAACTTCCCGAAACTTTAGTGTCACTAGAACTTTTCTTAGCGAAACTTCTCGAATTTTGCTTAGGGTTATTTAATGTATGTTCAAAACTCATTTTATCACTAATGTCTTTTTAAATGTACAATACACACTATGAATAAAAAAAAATAAAATGT
This sequence comes from Ignelater luminosus, assembly GCA_011009095.1. NCBI lineage: Eukaryota > Metazoa > Arthropoda > Insecta > Coleoptera > Elateridae > Ignelater > Ignelater luminosus. Next base: position 29,723 of record VTPC01006801.1, on the reverse strand, counting down.
GACTTGACAAGCCCAAATGTTTTTATTTATTATGATATTGAATATTCATAGTAACAGTTACTATGTCAACAAAACAATCAATGAGAAATTGGAAGTTTATTTAGAGGTTTCCATAACTTCGTTAAAAGTATTCAAGCATGGGTAACTGCAATCAATTCTTTTGTACTTTGGACGCCTGTTTACAATGTTTTAGGTCACGCAATTCTTGTTCTATTTCAAAATAAGGGTTAAAGAAAAAAAATGTACAACTTATTAATTAGTTTACAAATTTAGTTTATAAATCTTTACAGTTTACATTTTTTTAAATATACAGGGTGCATTTTAAATGTGTACATCACGTTATTCTATATCACAAAGTGAATAAGAAATTCTAATGTCATTCTTCGTTATAAAGTTATTAACGTTCCTAATTCTTGTTAGAATTTTTTTATTTTATTTCTTAATAGTATGCCTACAATCCGCTTCTTATTTTTGTTAAATCTTCGCTGTAGAATATTTAAAAATATGTTGCAAAACTGCGTTGTTGTTACTATAAAATGATTTAAGGAAAACGGCAGCTTTACATCCAGCCACTCTAGTAAAATATCATGCAACGCTGTCAGCTTTAAAAACTTTTAATTGGCCATATCTTAAAAACTGTGGATTTACGGTAAAAGATGTATTTAACTATTTGATTCAGATTTTGATGCAGATGTACAAATTATGCGCATTTTAAATACACCCTGTATATCTACAGGGTATTTTATCTAAACGTCTTTTGTATGTTATTCCTTCGTTTATCATCGATTCGCTTGGGAATAAAAATTGAGAAATCAGATTATTGAAAAAGTGTTATACAAAAGCTAACATGTCTGCACACAACTTTGAAAGCCGGTAACTTCTCAACCAAGACCTATAGGTTTTCGTTTGAAAAAGATACTTGTACCCTGTTAAAAGGAACATCATTACGTTCTGGTCTTGTTAGCAATCTCTCGTGTAAATTACAGTATGCCGTAAAAGATATGTCATCGCACACATTTCCAACGTTTGCAGCACGAACACGGCAGAAGATCAAGAGAAATTAAACTATACCACTGTGTTAATAATACCGAAGGACTTGACCAGACCAAGCAGCTCAATCAATGCGAAAAACCCAATAGGTTCAGTAAGAAATTCAGTGACATATCCAAATATTTCTTAAGCGATTAGGCCTGTCTCACATAGCTCAAAGCTGCCACCTACAACTTGGACTGCCGATCTCAAGGAAGATGTAAACGCTGATTTGGCGAAGAAAAACCTGTCGGAAAAGACCCAGATTTTCTAGGAGGTGAGTTTGAAGAGCCCCACAAATTAAGTCAGGCTGATCTAAACGACTTAGCTCGGAATCTGAACCTTTCAAAAGGCCAGGCGGGGTTGTTGGCTTTGAGACTCAAAGGCTAGCATTTGCTGGATCAAATGACCAAAATATGCGCTTTCCGTCACAGGCAGCAAGAGCTTGAACACTTTTTTTTAATGGAGGGTGACTTAGTTGATTGCAACGATGTAAACTGTCTGCTGAATGCAACTGGACAAGAACACAAATCTCAAGAATGGGGGCTTTTTATACTCTTCAAAAACCAGTTTAAAAGCGGTACTTCTGCATAATAGTAACAAACATTCGTTTATTTCGCTTGCTTATGCAGCAAATATCAAAGATATACAGTGTGTCCAAGATAAGGATGTACAGCATGGAGATCTTGTAAACGGTAATAGATACAGCATCGGTTAAATGAGATGAAAGTTGGCTATTTATAGGACCTTTTTGTTGGCGTTTGCAAAATCTAGATATCTTGGATAGTTTCAGATATTTAAAAAAAAATAGATTTCTTGATTTTTGTTATTATTTTTTCTTTCCTTTATTTGAAGAGATATCGGGAAACTAAAACCACTTTTCCATTGCCACTTTTTGTTCTCTATTAAAATACGCTAACAAAATTCCTGTACAACGTTTCGGTTTCAAATAACCATCATCAACCTCATTTTTTTAAATAGACGGAAAAACAATTGAAACTTGTTTTGTATAGCTCTCGTTGTAACGATTCTAATGATGTAAACATGATAGGGTTATTTTGATTTCTTATGCTATAAATTAATGCATTCTGCAGTACCCTGGCCTGCACGATCACCTGATCTAACACCATTAAATTTCTTTCCCCTGGGGTTATGTCAAGAATCATGTGCTCAACCAAAATTTTGAAGAAGAACAGCAATTATTACAGTTGGTCACAGCAGCGTTAAACACAAAAAAATCAAAACCAAAATAATCCTATCATGTTTACATCATTAGAATCGTGATAACAAGAGCTATTCAAAACAATTTTCAATTGTTTTTCCGCCTATTTAGAAAAATGAGGCTGATGATGGTTACTCGAAACCGAAACGTTGTACAGGAATTTTGTTAGCGTATTTTAATAGAGAACAAAAAGTGGCAATGGAAAAGTGGTTTTAATTTTCCGATATCTCTTCAAATAAAGGAAAAAAAATAATAACAAAAATCGAGAAATCTACTTTTTTTAAATACCTCTGAAACTATCAAAGATATCTAGATTTTGCAAACGCCAACAAAAAGGTCCTATAAATAGCCAACTTTCATCCCATTCAACCGATGCTGTATCTCTTACCGTTTCTAAGATCCCCATGCTGTGCATCCTTATGTTAGACACTTCAAATGAGTGGTACTTGATTTGCAACTAGGATATACTAAGTCTTGCTGCTTTCTCTGTGAATGGGATAGCAGAGATCGCAAAAACCACTTTACAAAAAAATAGTGGCCTTTAAGAAACGATTTCATACCTGGAAGCAAAAATGCCCTGCACCAGCCCTTGCTTAACACAGCAGAAGTTTCTTTTCAGTTACTCCATATAAAACTTGGGCTGTTGAAAAATTTTTTTAAGGCCATGAATTGTGATGACGAGGGTTTTGCATGCCTAAAAAGTAAGTTCCCAAGAATAAGTGAGGTAAAAATCAAGGAAAGAATTTTTATGGGACCTCAGACCTTATTTTGATTCCAAGTCAAGTGAGATAGAGGCACCTGCGTGGGAATCATTCAAAAGCATTGCAGTAAACTACAAAGAGCTTATGACTAAATTATTAGAAAATTATAAAGAATTGAGATGTAATATGTCTCTGAAAATACATTTCATGGACTCCCATCTAGATCTTTTCCGAAAACCTCGGAGCCGTCAGTGATGAGCATGGGGAGCGGTTTTTTTAGAATATTGCGCAACTTGAAAGGCGTTACAAAGGTAAACGAAGCCCAAAAATGCTTGCAGACTATCGCTGGGAATTAAACAGAGACCGGCAGCGAAATACCAACGAAAGTCAAGTAAAAATAGTTTTCACTAGATTTAAAAAAATTTCGTTAACAAGAAAAAACTGTTAAAAATAAAATTTTTCAAGAATTTAAACGCATTTTACTTAAAATTCCTGCCAGATAGAAAAATCATGAAAGCAGATTCGGAATCAGGTGACGAAATACTTTAAGAAACGTCCAATTTTATGCTTTAACATAAAAAACGTTAAATATTGTAGGCCAGTGTAATTAGATATATTAAATTGTAAAGAGATGAGCGATTGTGATGAGCGCACTTGCAGAAAGGACAATTTGAGCTGTATTTCTGCTTGCTCAGAAATTTTACTTTTATTAACCATGGGGGTTGCAAAAGCACAGATCTATCAAGAAACTCCAGAATTCTTTGAAGTAATTGTTTTTTCTTTCTACTCATTTAACCAATGTTAGTTTTCGTACATCGTTTGAAAAGAAATTTCTTTACAAACAATTAATAGCAAGTTTTATGATTTTAAAGTGGTAGAAGTAAAACTATTTTAGCAAAAGAAGCAACCGAACTGCCATATTGAATTCGTATTTTAAAGGTATTTTCCTATTTTCTAAAGGCTAAGAAACTAATAGCAAAAAAATGATTTTTGTTGATTCCCAATTTCACTAGACTAAAGTGTTTGCTCAGTTTTTATATCCTTTGATGAAACCTTTTAAAACTCAATATTATGAAATACACTGTATAAGACAAAATCTGGCTACAGCGCTTTCAGTAATTTGAAACATCGAAACGATGGAAACCATGGAAACGATGTAAAATTGTAAACAGGGTTAGGGTAAACAGGGTCAACAGCCAATGTCAACGTCACGCCGCCGTTGGGTTTATATTTTGTATGTTTAACTGGTTTTTGTGGTTCTTTATAAATATTTTAGTCAATTTTGTGCGAAGAACTGTCAAAGCAAAGGCAATAGATCAACTTAAAACTTGTTGGAATATTTTTGAGGAAAGAACTCACATTAATCAATCAACCAGATAAGAATGGTAATGCTCTCTTCACGCTTTCCAACCAACGCTATTTTATTAATTTTCTTGGTTCATCTTAATCTTGATGTGTTTTATCATTTGAGTTGTCTTTATTTCAAGTAGATCATTAGTATAATCTCTTATTAATGGAATGTTACTTACCTTTATTTTGTGGTTATGTTGAAAGCAAACATGCATTAATAGTGTAATAATGAAAAGTTAAATATAAATTTTTGCAGGTTCTTGCAATGTGTTAATTAACATCTGTTGCGTACCTTGTTTGGCCATCAATGGACCGGAATGGAAGATGTAGGTCACAAACGTGATGATGAGATATTTATTTATTCTAGTAATTTTGAAGAATTTCTTAAAAAATAATTTTGAAATACTTTTGATTATTCATTGTTTATGATAGATGTTTACATTGCAGGACTATTTATGAATGTTGATTAAACTCCAAGCAAAACAGAAAATAACTGACACGAATATCAATGATTGTAAATGGAAAATGCAGAAACAAAATCTAATATTCTACTATTGAAAGTAAAGGTAAAGGCCATTTTATTTATACTGAGTGTGGAGTTTCAAACCTGTACATAGGACAATGCATGGGAATTCAAATTTTTGTAATTCCTGCTTCCCAAATGAACCACAGGGAAGGTAATGGTATAAATCGATAGGACAGAAGTTCCCTCTCAATCTGGCTTAATTGGTAAATGGTATTGTTAGAGCAGGAATTTTTTTCAAATCTGACATTAATAAATTAGTCCAATGATTAATCTTAAGCAAATGTCACCTAATAAAGCTTTAATGATGCATTTTACTGCTTTTGTTTTCTGCTAGTCAAATCCACGGCAGCTCATACTAATGCCGTAGGAGTTATTGTATTACTGAGCTTTTTTTTGGTTGATTGATACCATTACCTCCCCTGTAGGTTCACTTGGGGAGCAGAAATTACAAAAATCTAAATCCCCATGTATTGTCCTATGTACGGGTTTGAAATTCCACACACGGTATACTTTAAATAAATTAGTTGTTATTGGACGATACAAATATGTCCATATTTATAGTCAAAGCAGAAATGTTAAACTGTATATGAGCCTTGTTATAAATTTGATAAAATTCTTTTAGAATCATCCAAATTTGGATCTGTGGTGATTCTTTTTTAAAAATCTTGTGCAAGTGGAAAAGTAGCAATTTAGATTCCAATGAGACTCTTCTGGAATATTTATAATTGTAAGTGTAAAAACTTTTGTTTTTCTTCATTTATTTAATTTAATGGCTGCTACTACTTACTTCTTTAAGAATTACTAAATGCAAGATTTAATTTTTTTATAATTAAGTGTTTTAAATATTTCTTTTAGTATTAATACTGTTAATAGCAGCATTTTAGTTTTTAAAGATAGAAAAACATTTTAATAAAAATTGGTTGTAAAATGGAAGAGAATCAAACCATTACACTTATTTTGGCATACATGCCATTGTGGCACTTGTGTTCTTTAAATTCTTTAAAAACATTTAATTAAGAATTTTTGAGTTAAAATTACTTTTTCCTCTTTTATTTGATAATAATGCTCAACACAACTTTTCATTTCATTTAAATTTCAAATGTAATGAAAATCTAGTTACACCTGTGCAGAGTTCACAGTCACTTTTTTTTTTACTATTTATGAAGTCACTTTTCCTACTTTTTTTGTGGATTACAGTCTTTTTTACATATTAATTTTCATAGAAATCCAGAATTTATTTGAATTATTTGTATCTTGTTTCATTATTAAAATTCATAAGTTTGTAATAGAAAATATTCTATCTATCTTGCTCTAATAGTAGGTGCTTTTCATTTGACGCTGGGAACTGTACAGAACGGTTTAGAACTGTACTTTTACGGATAAACATGTTCCATTTGAATATTTGAATGGTACCATTTATATTCCCCTTACCACCACTGTTGCTACCTAATTTTCAATACATTCCGTACCTAAAGCGATTAAAAAAAGAAGTGGGAGATATTTAGTTGTTTTGTGAGGTTAAGTTTCTTATTTGGGGGTTACGATGGGTATGCTGGCGTATATTTCAATTTGGCTCTGTGTTTAATAATTTACATGCACAATGCAAAATTGTACGGAAATGAAAGAGTTACTATTAAGCGATGGAAAGCGCACGTATATTTTAAAAGTAAGTCTGGAAGATTGTGATAGGCCACAGAAAGGTAATAATAATAATAATATTGAAATACTTAATTGTTATTTTTAATATACTCAACTTATTTCAGATCTACAATTTGCTAATGGACTTCTCTTTCACACACAAGTTGTGTCTAACTCATCGTCAGTTGCAACTAGCAGCATGAACAATAATGAATTTGTAGATGTAGGAACAAGTTGTAAGGATGCTGTAGATCATCATTATGAGGTAGGTGACTTTCAAGGAGAATTATCAAGTGCACAAATAATTAATGCTCAACTATTGTAGTCGATTAATTCAAGTAATGAAATTCAGAACACAGCAAACATCAAAAGAAAGGCACTTGGCAGTATGACAAGGTCATGTGCTTAATGAATTCCATGCAAAATCATGTGGATGCCTTACATCATGTGAAACGAAAGAAACATGTTTTCGAAAATGTTTCAAATGATCTGGTATCAAATGCAACAACAGAACAATGCCACAATAAATGGAAGAGTTTGTTAAGAAGCTACAAACTCTGTAAAGACAACAAAAATAGGAAGAACTCCTTTTAAATTCAATTTTTTTAATGAAATGGATCAGATTTTAGGTGATAAGCCTTCAAACAATTGTAATCATGTTTCGGAAAGTAGTGGAGATCAAGTCTCACTGGATAGAGAAGCTGAAGGTGAGAATATTACTTGTTTTCCCTAAAACACAGGCCGTTTGATTTTCCTTTCATTAGAATTTCAAGTTTAAAAAAATTCATCACTTTCTAATACAATCTTTGTCATTTTTCCCATTCTAGATAGTTTTTTAAATAATAACTGTCTTAACGAAAGGAGAATCATGCTGCCTGTTATTGTAATGTAATATAAAATAAATAATTCGAATTTGTGGATGTTTAGGAACTGACAGCTTGGCTAGTGCAGCTGAATCTAGTGGCAGTGACACAACATTTAAAGCAAAATCCAGAAAAAAAGAAAGGCTAATGAAATACATTAATTACTGCAATTAAAAAATACTGAATATAATAAAAGACAGAAATGACATGAAGATAGGATGGAAATTGAAATCAAAAAACTTGATCTGCTCAATCAAATTTTTGCTATGTCTCACAAAACAAGTGATCAACAAAAAAGTTCATAGTTTGAGACTGATTTTGTTTTGTTATTAATAAAAATATCAATTTTTGTTTGGTAGTTTTTTTATCCTGTTGAGTTCTATGAGATTGTATGTGTTGAAAGTTGTAAAATGTATAATTAATCTTTTTCAACTTAGATTTTTTTATTAAATATACAGGGCAATCATTTTAAGACTTCCCACCTTGAATAACTTTAATTAGTAAAAGTATCAAAAATCGCTGAAACGCTTCGAGTTTGTTTTGGAGGGGGACATTTAATAACGTACTCTAATCAGTTGGGAAACTGTCACCCTCCCCCCAGCTACCCCTCCCCAAAATTTTAAATGGCACTACCCCATGTGTGATATCATTTTAAAGGGTATAATATTTTCAATCTTTCACATCAAAAAAGAAAATTAAAATCGGCCTAGCCGTTCGTGAATTAGAGCCAAAAATGTATTTAATTTAATCAATACGTTTCTGTCTCTAATTCATGAACGGCTGGACTGATTTTAATTTTCTTTGATGTAAAAGATTGAAAATTTTATACCCTTTAAAATGATATATCACACATGGGGTAGTGCCATTTAAAATCTTGGGAAACTTTTACCCTCCCCCCCCAAAGTTTTAAACGGCACTACCCTATGTGTGATATATCATTTTAAAGGGTATAAAATTTTCAATCTTTTACATCAAAGAAAATTAAAATCGGCCCCAGCCATTCATGAACTAGAGACAGAAATGTATTGATTAAATTAAATACTTTTTTAACCCTAGTTCACGAATGGCTGGGCCAATTTTAATCTTCTTTGATGTACAAGATTGAGAATCATATACCCTTTAAAATGATATATCACACCTGGGGTAGTGCCATTTAAAATTTTGGGGAGGGTTGGCTGGGGGGAGGGTGAAAGTTTCTCAACTGACTAGAGTAGGTTATTAGATGTCCCCCTCCAAAATAAACTTGAAGCGTTTCAGCAATTTTTGATAATTTTACTAATTAAAGATTTATTCAAGGTGGGAAGTTTTAAAATGATCAACCTATATAAATTGTACAGTAATGATTACATTCTAAACGGCTTCCTAAATACTTCCTCTACGAGTTTGTACATTTAAAGTATTGGTAACTGAAACTGTAAATCAGTGCTTATATCAGGACATACAATTTCTGTATCATCATTTTGTGCTAAACATATATTATGTGAACTGCATGCAGCCATGATGCAATTAATCACAACATGAATATTGAGATTGTCAAAGTGATGTAATCTAAAACGGCCGTTCCTTTTGGTACGTCAAAAATACGGAACGATTGAGTACGGAACAGCACCTACACAACATCAAATGGAAAGCATCTAGTATAAATTGCAATGGACAATTAATTGATAATCTATTGTGGGGTAAAAACCAAGAGGGCAATATTAGTATACAGCAAATGTGAGTGATATAGCTTGTATATGTTGCATTGTAACCTCAAATTTTTGAGTTTTCAAGAACTGACAGAAAATGAGGAAAAAGAATTGAAAAATATACGGATATTATTAATAGCCTACTTAGATGCTGGGGATAGGCTTGCGCAATTCAAGAATTCATGAATTGAAATCTGATTCAGTAAAAAAAATCAATTTTTAATGATTAATCAGTAATTTAATATAAGAATAAATCTACTTAAACAGACTAAAATTGATTCAGATCAATTTGAATCGATTCAGATGAATTCAAAGAAAAACTTCCTCCTGACTCAGGCTCTGACTTAATGTCGGTCTGGTATAGCTTTGCTCTTTGTATGTTTATTATACTCTTAGCATATTGTGGTAGGCGTCACCACTAGGGCTGTGCATAATAATCGATTAATTGACTATTTTGATTATTTAGAGGTTATGAAAAATATAAATACTGACAGAAAACAAATAAAAAACAATTGCAAAAATTAATTTTGTTTTATTTGGGCCACTTTTAATATAAATTTTGAGTTTGTCTGTTAACAGGTATCTTTCATTACCAATTTAAGTTTAGTTAATTTACTACCAGCATAAAAGCAATAGTCACAGTATTAAATGAGTACCTGGTACAAAAAAATAAATAAATCATCGACATTAAGAGTCTTTTTTACACTTCCAATATAAGAGCACCATCATAATTTTAAAATGCACTGATAAATTTTGAATTCTCAGAAATATTTCCTTAATTTTCAGCTTATTTTACAATCTGATTGGACACTTTGCATTTCTTGCTTAATAAGCTCAAAAATGAAAGAGAAAGTTTGCAATAAAGGTTAATTTCATTTGTAAATTGTGAAGCATTTAAATCATATATTAAAAATTCTTCTAATCGGATCATTTCTTGTACTTTCCAGATTGCATTAAGATTTATATATTCTAGAGCAAAATTTAGAACAATATTAAAGTTATTATGGTGCAATTTTATAAAATTTACTTCTGTAAAGTAAGCAACACATGGATGAAATGGAGAATGTGACTAATAAAGTTGTGACATTGCTGCAATAGCAACCATTCGTGATCGTGCATGAACAATTGCAACAGCTGCCTGCATTGGTATAGCCTTATAATTATATTGTTTGATTTGTTTATAGCTTTTAAAATCTTTTTTACAAATAAAATAGATTTTCTCCTCCAAGCTTTCCTTTATTGTTTGTTTCGAATTAAAAGAAAACTCCCAGAATTTATATCTACACCTAGTTGAGTTATATCATGTTCCGTTATTATTATTATTATTATATTCAAAGGTGCACAGATATGACGTTTCCTAATTATTTTGTTTATTAATATTATATTTATGGTGAGTAATAAGAGCGGCAAGACCCGACCACATGCCTATGGGCACCAACTCTCCTACTTTATACCATCAAATTCAAATTTCAGGTACAAGCATGCTTCATTTTCGGTAAGGAAATCTTTGTTACGTCATTACTTTACCCTCTTTTGCAGACTTGTAGATCTCATGAACCCTCATATCTGTTGACATTGTGCATCACCCTAAGACTCGCAGCTGCTCATCCACCTTCAATTACTTACCTTATACATCTGCTTGTACTAGGGCTGTACATAATAATTGATTAATCGGAAAGTAACTGATTAATTGAAAGTTCAATTATCATTAAAAAATCGATTATTTCAATTATCCAATTAATTGATTATTGAAATTGATAAAACTGATGACACAATAAAACACTATGGCCGCGATTCTTTGGGGCGCCCTGTATAATATTAAGATATTTATTAATACTTCAAAGTGATATCAAATAAAGCAACTAAATTGATTAAAATTTAGTTATTAGGTTGATCAAATTCATTTGCTAATTCAATAAAGTCAATCTATTAATATCACTTCACTTCGAATTGATTCAAATTAATTTGTTGAATCAAATAAAGTGTATTTACTCATTTATGGTTACTGTACTGAACAGATTCCTCAAATCTTGCTTTTCTTGAATCGATTTGAATAATTTTTCAAATGGATTCCGATTGACTTTTCAATTCAAATCAATTTTTCAATTTAAATTGACTTTTCAATAGGTTTTACACTTGCTTTCGATTTTTTCTCTATGAATCGATTTATCACCTAAGGCTAGCTGGAAGTAGAAAAAGAATATTAAATGCTTGTAAAGTAACCTTGTATTGCAAGATGTTAAAATTTAACTCGTTTTGATCTTAGGCCAGCTAGCCTCAGAGGGTGGCCTTGAGCGTATGATAAGGAAGTTATATATACAATAAAACAACATAAATAGTTAATACATTTATTCAAAAAATTGTAGGTGAGGGGGATCCGCCCTCCTGGACTCCCATTTTCACTAGTTTTATATTATTCTTCTCTATGTGAATGTTTCCCCATCTATCTATCTGACTAACCTGAACCTTGCTACAGCTTTTTCTTCTTTTTTTCTCCTGCTGACACAGTCGAGTCGAGTTCCGGAGCTCCACGGCAGTTCGACGATGGCCTCGACCAGGACTTTAATGAGCTTGCGGAGCATTTAGAGCTAACGATGAACTCAAAGAGTTCAATAATGTTCTATCGAGAACTGCACCGATGTTAGAAGGGCTCAAGTGTAAATCAAGCACCGACGTGAAAGGTGAGGTTTTTTCCTGATACATTAACCGTCTCTTTCTGACTAATTTCACCTTGCCTCTTCCCATCCCGACTGGGATGAGCGACGCCTTCTTGTGGCCCTGGTTGGATAAGTCCTGCGGATTTTGTTTTTCTTATTGGTGTTGTACATAAACACAAGTATAAAATGATTCATTACTATCTACAATGTGGATTACAAAATCTGCAGGCCAACTGAGTGCGTTCCTGCTTTTGGTCTTTTGCTTACAGCGTTGGTTGTATCCAAATATGTTATGGTGTGGAAATTGCAGTAAATGTGATGCCTTGCTGCGGCATCAAAGAAAAAGTTGTGATCACCCCTCATCTGGACCACCTGCTAATAAAAGACTGAGAATGACAACACAACCGCCAGGTAAAGGCCACCGCTGCTGTTAAACTTGTTAATTTATTGCTAGTGGATATGGAATTTTTGGCCATTACGTATTGGAATTGAAAAACTTGGAAGACATCAAGTCGTTTCAAATGTGCAATGTGCAGGCTGGGAAGAATTCGCTGAAAAGGAGTTCGGTAAGTGTGATGTCTTCTCCACATGAGATATCACCTCATGTCTAGGTTTTTGAAAAACACCCTGAAATTTAAGTAAAAAAGTTGCTAAGTTTCATATTTTTGACTAAATCAGATTATCATGTTATCTTCCATGATAATCTGATTTAGTTTCATAACTTCTAGTGAATCAAGTTATAAGAAATTTCACCAGTTTCATAACACTGAACGAGGTAAACTCTGTTCTAAAGTTAGCATCACTATTAAGTAAGTCCCAGTGCACTTAGTTTTACACATAGGTAACGACATTGACAAATAACATGTAACCGGCGCACAATATATGCAACCTTCATTATAAACTATCCATATTTCTACCTGTTTTCTTTCACAATTTGTCTGGACATGATTCGCATTTGTTCATTAAACAAACAAACAGAATCAAATTGAAGGATAGCCATTCATTTGTTTTTTTGCTTTGTTACAGTTGGTGCAGAGCTGAGAATCCAATAGAACAGAATGTAAACCAAGAGCACTGAACATCATCAAACTGGATTTAAACTTACAAGATTATAACCTATTTAAGAAGTAATGTTAAACTTAAAACTGTGAATTCTATTAGGTACTAGGGTTAGAGTTACGTTTCTGTTGTATTGAACTTTTATTTTTTTCATGTTTACTAGACAACAGTATTCTAACTTCCAGAAGCATAAGCAAAAAATCTTTAGTTTTAAGTGTTTTTTTTCCTGCAGGATGTTAAGCAAACTACAAATGGTTATAGCTTCAATTTACAAACACAAGATAGAGAGTCAACAAACTACAATGCATTCAATTACTGCATATAACCATAAGCATTTTGAGAATTTTCATGTAGTGTTCTACCATTCATCAACATTTTATGTTGCAGAAAACTATGAACTACACTGCTTTCAGCTTTACTGCAGTTATATGAGCTTTAGTATAATCTTTTATGCAAAGTAGAGATGGTTAAACTGCTACTTTTTGATAAGATTAGAATCGTGACAAGAGCTATACAAAACAATTTTCAATTGTTTTTCTGCCTATTTAAAAAAAAAAAGGTTGATGATGGTTACTCGAAACCGAAATGTTGTACAGAAATTCTGTTAGTGTATTTTAATAGAGCACAAAAAGCGGCAATGGAAAAGTGGTAGTTTTCCGATATCCCTTCAAATAAATGAAAGAAAAAAATAAAAACGAAAATCGAGAAATCAACTTTTTTTTAAATTTCTCAGAAACTATCCAAGATATCCAAATTTTGCAAACGCCAACAAAAAGATCCTATAAATAGCCAACTTTCATCCGATTTAACCGATCCTGTATCTCTTACCGTTTCCAAGATCCCATGCTGTGCACCCTTATCTTGGGCATACTGTATATTAGTCTACACCGATACTATTATAATACCCATTACAAGTAGTGGCTACATTATATTTGTACCATCTCTAATGAAAAGTATTGAGCAACTACATGGTTTTAAGCTATCATTCAGGACTACATGAGCTTATAAGTGTATAAGTGTGCTGGTCTACATTTCTTATGCAAATTATTAAGCAAATTACTATTCAGCTAGCCTTCATGAGCATTTCAAGTAGTACAACCTTCTTATACAAGCTCCAGATGTTTTCAGGTATAATTTATAAGCATTCTAAGCATTGGATACAGGTCTTGAAAGCAGAATCTAATCTTTACTAAGTAAACTACTTCGTGAGCATTTCAACTTGTGCATTCTTCTTATATAGAGTATTAAGCAAGCTGCAGATGTTTTCAGATATCACTTATAAGCATTTTTATCATTCTAAACATGTGTACATGTTATGAAAGCAGAAACGCTGGCTGTAAAGTGTTTTCTTGTTTCTAACAGCTACTGAATGATCATACAAAGTGAGTAAAATAAAAATTTCCAGCATTACTTCAATTCCTTTTTGGGGATTTGGGAAAAAGGTTAATATTGTTTTGGTCATCGCAAAAGATTAATCTTTCAAGAAATGGGGGTTCTTTCTTATTTCTTCTACTGGTCTGAGTTTTATTATTCAGTGTCGGAATGTATCATTACATGTTTACAGTGATTTCTGTCTTTCCACACATCTACCAGATTCTTATAAATCCCATTCATGAAGTTGAGTGGATGGAGGAGATGCGTTCATCTATAAACTTGTTATCTTCATTTATTATAGTGCATACAACATCTGAAATAAAGAAATTGTACTTATGGTAAAGTAAAATCTCATGCTCTTGCTTTATGATGATATTTATATTGTTATGATTAGAACCCCTGCCTTGTATTTGAATTTTTGCATTTATTTTGCTGATCAATTGCAGTGCTTAGACAAGCAACAGGTTTGCTAAACATAGTTTCTAAACTTTGAATTATTGTTGGTTCTCCATGGGAAGAAAAAATTGTTCTTTGACATAGCAAGGAACTAACATTCTATTTGTCATTTAAGTGAGTTGTCGGCATTAAGTTGAACTTTATGAAAAGCATTACACAAGTTACAAATACTTATAAGCATCTTGAGCTTTTTCTCTTGCTCAACATACTAAGTAAACAAGAATGTTTTAAGCTACTACTACAAGCAACTTGCAAAATAATAAGCTTGATTTTCTTATTCTGTGCTAAGTGAATTACAACTCAACCAATCATAAGCATTTTATAAGTTTTGCAGCTACTAGTTACAAGTATTGCATCTTAGAAGATTGTACTTGTCATTCAACTGAATTATCAGTGTTTGATCAAATTACTCCAATGAAAAACAATACACAAGCTACAAGTACTTCAAGTTACTACAACCTACAAGTACCTTGAGTTTTTTCCCTCACAACAAGTAAATTAGAATGCTTTAAGCTACTACTATGAGCAACATGCAAAATCTCTTCATTTTTTTTATGTTACTCTTACTGTCATAAGCGTAAGTGGATTGCAGTATCTTCAAACTTCTATAAGCATCTTATCTTACAGAGTCATAAGCTTTTATACATTATCAGCTACCATTTAAGAGCATTGCATACCAGATTTATACTCATCTTGTTAAGCAGATTACGATGTTACTGACTGCTGTTTATTATAAGCATTTTAAATGTTGAATCAAGAGCTTTTTGAGCTTCAGCCTTTTGTGTAGTGTTCAAGTAAACAAGGCATCTACTCCTATGGGCATTTAAAGTTTAACTTTGTTATGTAAACAGGTAAGTAAACCATTGACTGTGGTTTTCTAGTTGGATCATTCTCCAAATAACAGTGTTTCTGTCTATCCCAAAATGTAAACCAAATAGCCTACCTACATTTGCATCCATTCGATTGGTTCCCCCATGAAGTTATTATACTGAGCAATTACATTTGGACGTGGTATTCCAACTCTTCTTTTTTTGCGCTGTAGAATACTGTTTGCCACATCTACTGGATGTAGACCATGAACTGTGGAGGTAACAGTTGCCGTCAATATGGGACACTTTTTGTTTTTACAAATTACTGATAAAGTAAATATGATATTTAAGTTGTAATTCATTCTTTAAAAGTAAGCCAGTAAAATCAATAAGAATTCTTACTTACTTTTTCAGTTGAAAAAAAATTGCTACTGTTTCTTTGAAAGTATTGTTGTCCCAAATATAGCTTCATGTGGGGTAATTTGGGACATCGTTATTTTTCAATGGTTTTCAGTAGTTCAGGTCAGATTTGTACCATTTTACACTTGGTATTGCCTTTATAGGACACTTGACAACAAATATTCTACTTTTGCACTATGAAAACAATTAGGTTCTAATTAATAATAGACAATTACATTTTAAAATATTAAAAAATGCTTTATTAAAATACATTTTCTTACATTTTACAAACAATAACTTATTTCAGCTATAGCAGTGGCTAGTAACCCTGGAAAGATTGTCTTGGGTATGCAGCCTCTATTCTTCAGTTTCCACTTAGCCACAGTACGTCTCCATGCAGCTTTTAGTGGGCGAAAGAAAGACGTCCAAAGGCTGATATATGTGTATACTATTTGGCAAAAGCAAGACAAAACGGATGTTGTTTTCTTTGCATGCCTGGATAACTTTGATGCCTAAGTGCCTAGCTAGATTATTACCAATAGTTTTGGGCCAGGTTTATTTTTGAAATACGGCAAAATAATTTTAAAGAACCAATCCTCAAATATTACAGCATCAAACCATTTCGATTTTGATCTATTATACTGACAGCCTGGTGGTCTGCCTTCTATCCATTCGGGATACAGATTTGTGGCTTTGTATACGACATATTGGGGTAAAAGTGTTCCGTCTGCTACAGCAGCAAACATTGCAGATACAGAACCTTTTGGCGTGTCCATAGTACGTCTAATCTTTTCTTTACCGGGATCATCTGGTAGATTGGTTCCATCGTAGTTCACGATATTTGTGGAGGGTACATCTTTAACAGTAGCATCAAATTCATCAAAAAAATTATTCACATGTTCTTCTGACAGAGCAGTTTTGCACCGTTTTGTATTTTCAGCTAATCTGATTGACAATTCTTTATTTCTTTTTCGAAAATGTAGCCAATCTATTTCTGGCAGATTTTCATTAAAATCTCTAATCACAATTCCTTTACGATTAAGATAATCCTGAATAAACTTTCTTCGAGCTTGCGAAGTAAAAGGAAATCCACAATCCAAATGTAATAGCAGAAACAATTTTTTGTTCTTGTGCAGATAATACAGGTGGTCTGCCGAGTCCACCAATATTTTGTCCATGAAATTTCCGGGAAATGATGCTTTTAGGAATGTTTTATAGCTTAGCTCATTTTCTTTATTACAGTGAGGGGCCAATTCTTCGGAACACGATTGCCTCGTGTTGTGCCAGTAGCACTATATCCTTTTTCTAAGATGTATCAATAATTCTTCGAGAGGTGAATAAATTATCAAAGTAAAATTGCAAAGGTAGTGCTTTTTTCTCTTCAGGCAAATCATTGATCATCTGAAGCAATGGTGCTGCAGTTTTACCAAATTTCTTTGGTCATCTTCAGTGGAATTGGGAATGGCACCCTGATAAATTTCAAAATTTATGAGATAACCATTGGGTATGCAGCCTCTATTCTTCAGTTTCCACTTAGCCACAGTACGTCTCCATGCAGCTTTTAGTGGGCGAAAGAAAGACGTCCAAA
The DNA here is from genome assembly GCA_011009095.1 of Ignelater luminosus. Taxonomy (NCBI): domain Eukaryota; kingdom Metazoa; phylum Arthropoda; class Insecta; order Coleoptera; family Elateridae; genus Ignelater; species Ignelater luminosus. Next base: position 12,364 of record VTPC01006801.1, on the reverse strand, counting down.
GGCCGATATATGTGTATACTATTTGGCAAAAGCAAGACAAAACGGATGTTGTTTTCTTTGCATGCCTGGATAACTTTGAAGCCTAAGTGCCTAGCTTGTAGCCGAACCTTTCCACGAATGTATTGTGACTCCCGTAGTACTCGATCATGCTTTCGTCATGGCTAACTTCTGGTTCGAGATGTAGTGATGAATAATTTGCTGCTTCAAAAGATTCAGAAATAGCCTTAGCTTGGTCATCTTGTCCGCCATGTCCAACTTTGTGTTGTCACTACAGTGCAAAAATCTCATGGTTTGTATAAATCTATCACGACGCATAGATTCCTACACTAACAAATTGCGAACATCTCCAGTATCCCAATAAATCTTTTCTCCTGGAACACTAGAATATCCAGAAATTATGAGAATTGCGATGAAACACTTCATCTCATCTGATGTAATTTTAGGGTCTTTACAGTGTATGAATTGTGGGAAACATATCTATCTTATATTATTTATGACTATTTGTTTACCAAAAATGCTTTTGTTTTCTTCCTCACAAAATGTAAGGTGTTATTGTGAATTATTATTATTATAATGTAGTCGCATTCATGTAGAATAGCATACTCGTAAGCGTTTTAGAAGCTCATTAGTTTCCTCATTCGGATACTCTGTAGATACATTGATTTCAGCAATATTACTTCCACAATATTTTTCCGGCTTCTCTTTCTCTTCATCAGAAAACCTTAATTTTTTTTTAACAAATTTTAGTTTTAGACCTGTTCTCCTTTTTAATTGTTTTTGTTCTTCCCGAAACATAATATATTGCGTAAAGTGTTTTCCATGGATTCTGTTAGTCCATTCTTCCATGCCATTTGATGCCAAGATTGTCCCAAATTATAACGCAGTCCAGTAAAATGAGATCTTGTTTGAAAACTGTCTTTTTGGATTAAATTTAGACGCTTGTCCATATTAAATCGAGTCAATATGCTCATAAAGATTTCAGCACGGTTATTGGTTTCATTGTTTATTAATTGCGGAGTTTCTGCTATAAGTTTAAGGTTGCATAAATATGATGTGCTCCTGACGAAACCAACTCTGGTGTTCTATATTATGAAATATCACCAACAGTAGCACATAAATAATCATGGCAGCTGAGATGGTTTCCGAAAATGTGCATAACAGATTCTAATCTCGACAAGTTACCATGGGCATTAGCGTAAATTGCTTTCTGAGCACTCGTGACAAGTTGCTTCAGAACATTGTCGATAAACAATTTTCTTGCTTACAATGATACTCTTTTAGTACCTTGTTTTATACGGTATAAATGTTTTCTATACAGTGATTTACGCATTCTAATTATTCTACCTGAAAGATGAAATTATAAAAAATAGGTACGAAAATTAATGCAGAATTTCCTTACCTGTAGTCCATATGATACATTTTGTTTTATTTTTGAAAATACAGCCGAATCTCCATCAGCAATAAATTGTGTGCATCGCAAATGGTGCTTCCATATGTTATTATTAAATCCCTCTACAATAATCTCTTGTTCCATAGATGTTGATGCCCTTTGCAATTCTAAAAACATTAGTGCAGTTCTGGCTCAACTTCTTTATTCTTGTACAGTGTACATATTGGACAATACTTATCTCCTACACCAAGAAAAAGAAGTTTCCAGTGCGCTTATCAATAATCACAGCCTGTGTAACAACAAACAAAACAAATGAAGAAACAGAACAAACAAAAAGTAATAGAAATAATGGTAAATGCATAAGATTCTAATCCAACAGGGAACAGTTCTAGTGTATTTTATAAAAATACATTTCGGATCGTCTTTGTTGATGTTGACTACCATGACTTTCGTTTTCTAGTTATACTACAGCTACAGCTTGGGGCCTTTTAAGTGAAACCGCCCGTATATTGTTCGAAACGAATCTTTAAATTCTTAAAACTTACAACTCTCGTGGCAGCGTTATAATTGTGCCTATAACTTCATTTAGACCAACCACCATGTAAACATACGGTAATGAAGAGAATTCCATCTTCCCAAACTTCTCCCTTTTCAGTAGCTAACTTGTGTTCTTCCTTTCCGGCAGATTCCATAGCTTCCCATAAAGTTTCCTCAAAATGCTGTAATGTAATAGTTAACACTTTCAATATTCTGATAAATTAAGTTTAACGTACAGTTCCCACATTTCTTTGAATGCTAAAGAATTCGTTCTTGCTAACGGTAGGTTCCAGTCTTCTATTGAACTTGGCATCTGTGAACAGATTATTATTTCAAATATCATTACTGAATGTTGGCAAGTTATGTTTTACTCACACGTAAATGATCATTTTTAAGAACTGTGTTAATTGCCTGACATACATCTGGAAGAAAACGAGATATAGTAGATTCATGTATTCGACAACTATACATCAGAGATGTAAAAGTTTCTCCTGTTGCTAGAAAACGTAGTCACTTCAAGTCTGAAAACAATAGTCAGTAAGTATTATCTAATTACCCATAACTTTTATTTATGTACTTGCTCCTAGCAGGAATGCTTTCACGCACCTCTTTTTGAGATTATTGGAGATATCAATGTTAATAAATTGCCAAACTGCGCGTCTCTCAGAAGCAAATAGTTTCTGTACGACTTTGGATCTTCAACCTTCAATTCCTCGTTGACAAGATGCAATACTCCTTTATTTTCAATTCTTCTTCTTATCCAAGGTTTACACCACATTCGCTTTTTCTTATCAAGAATTTTCTTTCTCTTTAAATTTGCTAATAACAATATTATTGTAGCAATTCCAGCTCCAGTACAATATAAATTGATATCATTTATATTCATTTTGAAGGTTTCAGGAGTTTATAACAACTTACCAAATTCTTAGGTTAGAACTGTAAACACACTGTACCCGCGAAATTCAAACATTAAACGTCATTTTGCTAATGACGCGAGAAAACGCAAGCGCACCAACAGAAAGTGCCGAAACACAGTTTTGGACCTTTAATTCCGGTAATTCGTCCAAGTTGTTAATAGGTAAAATAGGTTTCCCGCGATGGGACATCGGCAGGATTATCCTTTGAGAATATGTGATACCATGAAGAAATATCTGTCAATTGTTGTATTTCTGATACTCTGTTTTGAACAAATGTTTTGAGTTTATACGGGTCGCTTTTTATCCAATTCAAAGTGATAGTGGAATCACTCCAATAATATATGTTTTGAATACCGATCGTTAATCTTGTTATGCATTAAATTAGTTAATAAATAAGCTCCGCATAGTTCTAACCTAGGTAGCGAGATTGGTTTGATAGAAGCAACACGCGAACGAGAACACAAAAGTGCGATATTTATCTGCCTAGAGGAATTTCTAGAGCAAACGTAGATGCAAGCTCCGTAGGCTTGCTCACTGGAATCGCAAAATCCATGTGTTTCATTTAGAGATAAATTGTATTATATAATTTTTCTTGTTCTTTGTTTAATTCTTTAATTTAATTAATGCTGCCCAATCTTACAAGTTGGCGTATGGGCAGTCATAGCAACGTTGTTGTTGATATATAAAAGAAAAAAAAAACTGTCAAAAATAAGATTAAGGCAAGTGAATAATTGTATATTTTCTTAGTAAAACAATTACCATACACACAGTCCACGTGCAAAGGTTTTATACCATTTACGAACTCTTTGAGTTTTCGTCGGGTGTGAAACAGTTTATGGTCCTTCGGTAGCCGGATTGAATTAAGTGTTTGGTTGCGGCCCCCTTAGTGCATGGAGTTTGATCCTGCTGGAGCGCTTAACACTATAATTGGAGTTGGCCCATTCATCTGTGGTAGATTGGAAGGAGTCAGTAAGGTCGGGCAGTATAGTTTTTGATTTTGTCAAAATTTCATTGTCCTTACCTACAACTATACAATTTATCTCGTACTTGCCTTAAGATTGTTCTAACTGTTTATTATTCTAATTTACATTATATTAGATATTATTTAGAGTACGTGTTTGGTCAAAATGACAGATAGGTTATCTAAAGTGACATGTCAACGATCTGTCTTAGTAAATAATATTTTAGAAGCACAATTAGTTGCAGAAATAGCTAAAAGTGATATTAGCACAAAAAATGAGCTTGAAGTTAGGTATGAAGATGCTGTTACGAATTTCCAAACATTTAGAGAATTGGACAATCAGATCATTGGTTTGACATCCTCTTTAGGTGACAAAGAGTTTAAAACACAAGATGAAATTAGATCAAAAACTGCTTAAGCTTTTTATAGTTTTAAATCTATTTATTTTGAATTATTTGATGGTGTTAATCAGGTAGATAGTAGTTTTAACAGTTGCAAACAAGGTAAAGTTCGTCTTTTTAAATTGGAGATCAAACCCTTCAATGGAAATATCAAAGAATGGAGCACTTTTTATGATGTTTTTAATAGTTTAATACATAATAATGCTCAATTATCAGATATAGATAAATTTCAATATTTGTTGTCGTACTTAGAGAAGGAACCATTGAGTTTAGTGCGTTCTTTACCTCTAACTGGTGATAATTACATTATTGCGTATAATAATGTAGTAATGAAATATTAAAATCCTAGGTTACCTGCTACTCATTATTGGAATGACATTTTTTATAGTTCTAATCTAAAAACTGACAGTATGCGAGATCTTAGTCGTCTCTTAAATGTTTTCTCTGAAAATTTGGAGGCACTGAAGCATTTGAAATTTCCCACAGAACAATGGGATTTCATTCTTTTTAATTTATTGTTACATAAGATTGATAATAATTCGCGAAACAGATTTGAACTGGAGTATGCTAAAGTTGACATGCCTACTTATAAAAATCTATTTGAATTTTTAGAATCTCAGCTTCGTGCTCTGGAAACCTGTAATGTGGTTCAAGTTATTAAAGGTACTTGTAAAGTTCCAAAATTTAATAACTCTTTGTGTACTAGTCAAAAGTCACCATCGGCTTTCGTATCTACAAATAAAGATACGTGCTTACTCTGCGGAGACTCTCATAAGTTATGAACTTGTTCTAAGTTTTTGGCAAAAGCACCACGCGCACGTTACCGTTTTGTCAAGAATAAAAACTTATGTTTGAATTGCCTTACTTCTTCTCATAGCATAAAGCGTTGCTTTAGCAAATATACTTGTAAATCGTGTGGTGGTCGTCATCATTCTTTGTTGCATTTTAATACGAATTCTTGCAAGGCTCAGAATAGTCATAAATCATCTTCTTCTTCATCTCTGGAGGCGACCGCTTGTAATAAAGATGATACTTTTCAACTTCCAAATGATAACATTCCATCACTTATTACTGGTTTGCCACAGTCTTCAGTGACTCTTTTGCCAACAGCTATTGTTGAAATACTAGATTCTAGAGGCAATTTTGTTGCAGTACGTGCCTTGATTGACACCGCTGCCGCAGCATCGTTCATATCCGAGAGTTTTATTAAGCGTTTATGCTTACCACGCACAAAATGTATAGAAAACGTTGTCAGTATTGGAAATATTCCTAATGTGACTGCAAAGGGTATAGCGGAATGTACAATTAAACCAGTAACTCATTCAAACCCAAAATTAGCATTGAAAGCGTTTATAATTCCTGAAATTTGCTCATGTTTACCCTCTGCACCAGCTGATTTGAAAAGCTTGCCAGATTTAAACTCACTTCCACTCGCGGATAAGACTTTTTATAAACCTGGACGTATTGATCTGTTGATAGATGCGGAAATCCTTCTATTTATTATAAGCTCTGATACTTCACGCCAAACTCTTGACAATCCAATGTTGTTATCAACAATTTTTGTTTTTGTTGTCTTAGGAAGAGCCGATTTAGATTCTTCGAAAAATAGTTGTACAACAACTTCATTTTGTTTAACGTTTGAATCCCTAGACGATAACATAAAGAAATTATGGGAAATCGAAAGTATTCCAGATAAAACGGTATTATCACCTTAAGCAGAATTCTGCGAAAAACTGTATAAGGAAACTCATCGCGATTCGTCGTTGAGGTATGTTGTAGCCTTACCTTTTCGAATAAAACTTCCTATTTTTGGAGATTCAAGGACTTTTGCCCTTCGTAGATTTTACGTTCTTGAAAGTAGGTTATACAGAAATGCTGAATTGATGAATTCATATAAAGCCTTCATGCAAAACTATTTAGATTCTGCTTACACGTCACCTGTTCCACCTGCTGTTGGTACAAATACCTTTTTTATTCCCCATCATTGTGTTATCAGAGAAGATAGTCCTTCTACTAAGGTGAGGGTAGTTTTCGACGCTTCTATGAAATCTTCTAACGGAATATCATTAAATGACACGTTATTTGCAGGTCCTAAACCTTATTCAGATATAGTTACAGTCTTATTAAAATTTCGCTTGCACAGATATATCTTAATAGCTGACATCAAACAAATGTTTTTGCGAATTCTAGTGCGTAAAGAAGATAGGGACTTCCAAAGAATTCTTTGGAGATTTGACCGTGAGAATCCTATTCAAGAGTATAGGTTAAATACGGTGACATTTGGTCTAACTAGTTCGCCTTATCTAGCTAACCGAACAATTCGACAGTTAGCTCTAGACGAGCAAGAGAATTTTCCCCTTGCTTGAGAAATTCTCTGTTCAGATATCTACGTAGATGATATTTTGACTGGTTGTGAGACCTTGGACGTAGCCTGTCAAATTAAATCAGAACTTTCACTGTTGTTGCTCAAGGGAGGGTTTGAATTGCGAAAGTGGGCTAGCAACTGTCCAGAAATCCTGGCTGATACTCCTGTAGAACATCAACAACCTTTATCGTTTGATAGTGAATAGCCTTGCTCTGTTAAGGTTTTAGGTTTGCAATTGCAGCCGCAAATCGATAGTTTTACTTATCGAGTTTCTCGTATCTCAGATTCTTGTACAAAAAGATCGATTTTGTCTGATCTGGCAAAAATATTCGATCCTTTGGGATTTATTTCACCCATCACCCTCTTCGCTAAGCGTCTAATCCAACATTTATGGATTTTAGGCTTAGAGTGAGATCAAGAACCTCCTTCAGATATTATATCTCAGTGGAAAAGATTTCAGTCTGAACTTCATTTGATATCTTTGCTGAAGATACCTCTCTACAAAAGGGAATGTGAATTACACGCATTTTCGGATGCAAGTGAGGCTGGATATGGTGCCGTAGTGTATTTTCGTTTGATTAATGAAACAGAGGTTAGAGTCTATTTAGTAGCTGGAAAGTCCAAAGTGGCACCCTTAAAAAGATTGTCATTGCCACGACTGGAACTTTGTGCTGCTGTATTGTTGACAGATTTAGTAGAATTTGTTCGCAATGCATATGGGGATAAACTTGTTATTTCCAATACGTTCGCTTGGTCTGACTCTAAAGTTACTCTCACTTAGATCAAGTCACCACCACATCGTTGGCATACCCTCGTTAGTAATCGTGTTAGCCATATCCAGGATAAAATATCTCCGAATCATTGGCGATATGTTCCTTCTGATAATTATCCTGCTGATTGTGCAAGTCGGGGTTTGTTTCCGGAACAATTACTTCATCACTCTATGTGGTTTAGTGGTCCTGAGTTTTTATCGGAAACGCCAGATAATTGGCCTTCTGATACTTTGAATTTATCGTCTTCGGAAGTCTAAAACGAAGAAAGAAAAATTGCTCTGACTTCTTTAGTTCCTCGGGATATAGACAGTATTCTTAATAAATTTTCTTCTTTTGAAAAAATCCTTAGGATTATAGCGTTTTGCCTTTGATTTGTAAATAACTCAAGGCATAAAGAAGACAGAAAATTTAGTGCACTTTGCGAAACCGATTTTCAAGACGCATTTATGGTCTTGGTAAAGCAAGTTCAATCAGAAGTTTTCTCGCATCATATGCAATTCAAAATCTATTCGAAAGTTAAACTCATTTTTAGATGAAAAGGGTCGGATCGGCGGGAGATTATCCAACTCATCTTTGTCGTACGATAAGAAATTTCCCTTATTGTTACCTCAAAAACACCGTTTGACGGAGTTAATTATTGAAAATATGCATAAGAAATTTCTTCCTCCCGGTTTACAGGCTCTGCATTTCTTAATATCACAGCAATTCTGGATTTTGTCGGCCAAAAATGCTATTCGACATTGTCTATCGCGTTGCTTTAAATGTTTCAAAGTCAATCCAAAACCTGTAGTATCTTACATGGGTGACCTACCTGCTTCTAGAGTATCTTAGTTAAAACCATTTTAGGAGGTAGGCGTAGACTATGCAGGTCCATTCTCAGTTACGTTAGGTAAATCTAGAGGCATAAAGTCTCAAAAGGCCTATGTTTGCATATTTATATGTTTCGCCACGAAGGCAATACATTTAGAGCTAGCTTCCAATTTGAGTACCGAAGCTTTCCTAGCAGCATTTCGTCGTTTCGTATCGCGCAGGGGTCGCTGCAACGATATACATTCGGATTGTGGCACAAACTTTATTGGTGCTTACAGACAATTGACTGACATTATGAGAGAAGCCGTAGAGTCTGAAGGAATTAAATGGCATTTCAATCCACCTGCGCCACCCAATTTTGGCGAGATTTGGGAAGCAGGTGTGCGAAATGTCAAAGCTCACCTAATTCGAGTAGTAGGAGCACAAGTATTGACTTTTGAAGAGTTCTATACCGTACTCGTGCAGATTGAGTCTGTTTTAAATTCTAGGCCACTATATCCTATGAGTAGTGATCCTAATGATATTCTGCGCTTACTCCAGGTCATTTCTTAACTTTAGAACCACTTACTTCATTGCCTTCGCGCGATTATGCAAATCGTAATATCAACCCACTTCAACGTTGGCAGTTAATTCAAAGATTGCATGCCGACTTCTGGAAAAGATGGCATCTTAATTATTTAAATACGCTCCAGCAGCGTTCTAAATGGACAAAAAAAACTTAAACATTGAAGTAGGTGACTTAGTGGTTATAAAAAATGAACAGCATCCACCTTTACGTTGGGCGCTTGCAAGAGTAATAAAAACTCATCCTGGTGCCGATGGCATTTGCCGCGTTGCCACAGTAAAAACTGCCAATGGCGCCTTTTAAAGGCCTGTTTCTAAGCTGTGCCCATTGCCAGTAAATTGGCAATAATAAATTTGAATTTGTTATGTTTGTTATGTTTGTTAAAATAGTTTGCTATTTTAAGGTCAGCGGTATGTTTCATTTAGAGATAAATTGTATTATATAATTTTTCTTGTTCTTTGTTTAATTCTTTAATTTAATTAATACTGCTCAATCTTACAAGTTGGCGTATGGGCAGTCATGGCAACGTTGTTGTTGATATATACAAGAAAACAAAAACTGTCAAAAATAAAATTAAGGCAAGTGAATAATTGTATATTTTCTTAGTAAAACAATTACCATACACACAGTCCACCTGCAAAGGTTTTATACCATTTACGAACTCTTTGAGTTTTCGTCGGGTATGAAACACCATGTAATTCTACCGCCGTTACATCTCTTAAAAGTGCATGGCGTGGGATATGTAATTTTCTTAATTGTTCAAATTGAAGTTTAATACGACTCCATTGAGTGTGCAATTCTAAAGGTACGCTTTGGTCCCATGTAAGACCTAAACGCCAAAGTTGTTGTATGATGATTTTTCCTGAAACTATCACTGGACCTAGCAAGCCGAACGGATCGAACATTTGAACCGACTGGGACAAAATAGTTCTTTTTGAGACGTGTATTGTTTTATTCACGTGAGGGATTGTATATTCTAACGTGTCTGTTTTGGTATTCCACGAAATACCCAATGCTTTGGAAGATTCTTCCGCGTTTATGTCTAAAACGTAAAATTCGATTGTTTTGTTGTCATTTCGTATTCTGTCTAATAATTCCGAACTATTTGAAAGATATTTACGTAAAGGAAATCCTCTCTTCTCTAGGATTTGCGTAACCTCGCGGTACAGTTTAAATACGCTTTCTAAGTCAGCACCACCGGAAATTAAATCGTATACGTAAAAGTCGTGAATGATTGTTGACGACGCCTTGGGAAATGCATGCATGTGTTCATGCGCCAGTTGGTGTAAACATCTAATCGCCAAAAACGGGGCGGACGCCGTCCCATATGTGACTGTATTTAATTGGAAACATCCTAGTGGTTGTTCCGGGTTTTCGCGCCAAAGTATCTTTTGATAACACCTATCCGAGGGATGAATTAAGACTTGCCTGTACATCTTACTGATATCCGCGATTAATGCGATATTATGTTGCCTGAATCGAAGCAAGATAGGGAATAGATCGTTTTGCAACGAGGGTCCGACCATTTGCGCTTTATTTAATGAGATGCCCGAATCTGATTTGGCGGATGCGTCAAAGACAACTCGAATCTTAGTTGTAGTGCTGGCGTCTCTCACCGCCGGGTGCTGGGGCAAGAAATATGATAAATTCGAAGATGAATGTTTAATGACAATCTTTTCTATGTGCCCAAATTGAATGTATTTTTGCATGAAACTGGTGTATTGTGTTTGAAGTGTGAGATTTCTAGAGAGTCTGTATTCAGGAGCTGCAAACCGATTATAAGCGTCCCGATATGAATCTCCTAAAGAGTGAATCAAATGATTAAAAGGGATTCTCACAATAAAACGACCACTGGGATCACGAGTATGTGTGTTTAGAAAATGCTCTTCGCAAATCTGATCTTTGTGAGATTGTTTTTTCAATATGTGTTCCGGTTCATGGATTTCCCTAAATTTACTTAATTGATTTTCCAAGGTCTTGTTATCAATGTTTTTAATACTTCTTTGCAAAAAGGCTTGACTTGCTGCTAGGTATGAATTTGCTATATTTAAATAACCAGAAAGAAACCAGCCTAACTTGTAAAGGGCCAGTGCTCAAAGGTATGCACAAGTCCCGTCCAGACCAATGGTAGATGTTAAATCCCGTAGCTCATGCCGCAGATGGGGTGGATTCTCAAATAAACTTGGCTAATCTCTCACAAAGAGAAGCTCACCGTTGTCCAAAACTCTTATTAAACTAATAGATGGTCGTAAAAGAGGGCGCCATCAGTCGTAGAGCAAAGGGTTCTGATGGTCGGTCACGCGACTACTCGTAAATCCGACACCCTGTATATAGGCCTCTTACGAAACCTCACCCTGTGCGTAACTTACCTCGTGGAAGCTCTATTAAAACTCGCTCTGACGTTTCACCAATGAGACTCAATACACAAAATAAACACTGTATAAGCACTTGATTTGTCTTACTTATTTTTGCAAAGGAAGTCCTCTGAAGACTTCCTTCTTTTAAAACGATACAAGAGAGAAATGCCAATTTAATATTTACTTCTCTCTTGAGCAAAAATATCTAGTCTATAATTGAAATTTGGAATATACACTACGTGCTTTTTGATAGCCAAAAGAACAAAACAATGAAATTAAGCTGTTTCGCCTGGACCAGAGATCCACTTACAAAAACAAAAATACAAGAAGTCGACCTTACTTACATTTATTAAAACAATAATGATAATAAAAAAAATGAGTCAAACACACACAAACAAAAATACAAAAACAATAACAAAATAACACTACAAAAGAATATCAATAAGAGGCATAAATTAATTTCTGTTTGGAGAACAGAGTCGATAAAATAATAAAAACAGAAACAAACTATAAGAAAAACAAATTATTACAATAAACAAAGCGAAATGATTTTGTTACGTTAAAATTTTAAAATAGAACACAAAAGATCAAAATCCAAATAATAATTAACCCGACTAAGGTAAACTTGACCATAAATTGTTAAATATTGGCAACTGAACTTTACATTTAAGAACAAAGAAATGATTGCCAAGTTAGTAATTTTGTTGCAACAATTTATCAAACACCAGCTAAAATTACCTGGAAACGTTCCTGTTACAAATTAGTTAAAAAGTTACTTGAAACAAAATTATGATTCAATAAAACAATACGAAACTGATCCTGTCTAAGCAAAGTTTTCGTATAAAATATTTCACAAAGTTCGACGTTCTCCTAGTCTTTAAACATTAAAATTCATATAATAAAACATAGCAGGTTTTTTCTTACTCATACAGGAATTCTTTCTTCCAGAAGGTATGTGCAGACCCCTGTTTTCCGACGAAAGGCAGCTAGATCCAATAATTGAGAAAACTTTAATTTCGAAGAACAACCACTTATTTTACGTTAATCACAGAAAACATAAGAACAAAATCCGAGCGTTTACACACAATTTTATAAACCAAAATCACTGAGTCTCAAGCACTATTAAAATTTTGCGGAAGTGGGGTTAAAAAGTCGGATATACACCCTAACAGATTAAGACATTAATACTATTTATGCGACAATGGAAAATTTTACTTGTAGATTCGCTAGTTTAAATTTGACTTCCCCGAGACTGTGTGACTGCAGTATTGCAACTAATGATTCTGGG
>VTPC01006797.1:111896-127172 GCA_011009095.1 Ignelater luminosus | reverse complement strand
CGAGATCCCCATGCTGTGCATCCTCATCTTGGACACACTGTATATGTCTGGTTTTAGTGAGAGAGAGGTAATTAGTATAAAGTCATACCTGTTCGATAAAATGAACCTTGTAAGAATAATTGGTGCATCATCATCTACATTCAGTTTCACTGCAGATGTGCCGCAAGGCTCTTACCTCGGTCCACTTTTATTTAATTTATGCATCAAACATACCAGTTTCAGTGATTAATTCATGGTGCTTTCTCTACGCTAATGATTTTATAATATATCTGTATGCGAAAGATGTTATGGACTTTACATGTTCCTTGGAAGCCACCCAAGGGTTGAATTGGCTGCTATAAAGGCAAATCTGTCAGTAGAAGTTAACTCTAGAGTCGATATCTGATCAAAATAATTTAGTTCTGATAGTCAAGCTAAATGGGTGTTGTTATATGAGTCAAATCGGCAATTTGGTTCCGGAATGCCCATGTATGTTATAGACTTATAACATGTAAGATCATTACTAGATCGTGCTGCAATATACGAGGTAAGAAATAAGATTAAAATGATTCAAAAACTATTTATTACATGGATCTATGAAAAAGTTACAGATATATACCCTATGTATTCTTATAAAACTTCTTATTTAAAATGAAGTATTATACAGAGTGTTTTGAAAAGAAAGTGAAATATCTAGAGAGTGCGTTCTGGGGGTCAAAATAAAAAATAAACTTATAGGTTTAAGTCTCATTCTTCACCAACACTGAGATAATGAGTTCTTAAATTGTTAGGATTTTTTTCTTTTAAAAAAGGTAGCCGTGGAAAGCAGTGGCTAAAATCGTCAGTTATGCAACAAACAAAGGAGACATTAATTACTTGATGGAAATACTGATGCTGCAGCTATCATAAGAGATACTAATTACCATTCACTCCGACGATCTACCTCAGCAATTAACAAATGAAGTAACAGAATGTTTTTGAGAATATTCTGAATTGTTACCCGTCTCATTACAAACTGAATGTCATTTGTGCTGCTGGTAAAAAAAAGACCCGCGCAATCTTTTGATTTTATTCACTCAATAGCAAAATTGATGCTTACAGGTTAAGAATTATCTCCATAATGGTTAAGAATTGGACATACAATTAGACATACGGGTTTGTTTCTCATATTTCGACTTCCTAAACATATCTTCCAAATATTTCCCTTTCCGCTTAAAACATTATGTATAGTATTAACTTATACTATTTCATAGTATAGTAAAGGTGTTAATTGTATAGTTCCAATAACAAGTGAAGGGCACTTGTGGCTGTTTGTATTTTGCTACAAATGAACCTGTTTATTATTGTTACTATTCTTCTTCTAATGCTAAAGTACACTACTTACCTTTAAAAAGCTAAAACGTTCTTTGAAAAACTACTGTTTAAAAATACATGCGAGAAAGCATGCCTGTTCTCATCAGCTACTTACTTGAAGTGCTTATTGCTTTTCTTTTATTCTATGTGGCTTCTGGTTAGATAGGATAGCTTCAGGCTAGTCAGGAGACTGACGTAGAAGTAGTTAATTGAAATTAAAATTTTTTGAAACTGGTATTTATAAGTGGTTCCTTTTCTTTATAAATAATGGATTTGATTACACTTCTACATACGTACGTAACTAAAAAGTATCAAAGCCATGTTATTCGTTGCAAAGATTTAGAACCGTTTTTTATACGAGTAACCGCAATAAAGCTCGGATAATGCATCACCATTTCATAAATAATAAGAAAAGAAGTCGAACTGAGATCTTTTACTTTATCCAATAGACGTCTTTTAAATAAAAATGAAAGTCGATGTGGCGTCATTTAGCAAGACATCAACTCAGAAATCGCTTTGTTTTAATTGACAAAAAGAACGAACAAAAGTTTTAAAGAATTTATTAAGTTAAAACTTTAGGCTGCTTAGTTTGCAAAACTTCTAAAGGAAGAATTTCTCGAATAAATTTTATATTAGAAATGTCTTAACCTAAAGTGCAATTAAATGGTAAACTGCGAAAGTCTTTTAATAATTTTAATCGAAAGGGAATAATTTTTTGAAAGAAATACAACGATAATGAATTAATTTATCAAAAAATCTCTAATAAATAAGATTTTTTAACTGAAGTATTTTAAATCCCACGAATTTGCATTTTATTTTAAAATTAAATAAGGAATATATTTTAGATCATATTTCTGAATGCTTCATTTGAAGCATTTTAGAGTTATCTCTGAACAAGCGGCAGTATAATAAAAGCGACAAAAGTTTTTATAGAAATGTCTGTGGTGACAACTTCACGTAATGGAAATGGCAGCTACTTGCTGCTTTTAAGCTCACATTGTAAAATGTAACAACTTCCTGGAAAGCTTTCAATGATTATATTGTGGAAGTTATAAGGGAAAGTTATTCTCAGAAAAATTATAATAACTTCTATCTATTTAGTTCATAGTACTTTGACAAAATTAAAATGTAAATAACTACAAAAGTTTTATGAAAAATACATCTAATTTAAGAATATTTTATAATTTCATAAATGGTGTTTCATAAAAACATTGCAGTGAAGAACAATTTTCTTATCAGCTGCATTATATTTAAAATATTCCGTAACGCAAGAAAAGGTAATGATTGTAATATTTTTCGAGATACGAATGCGAAACGATTTCTGTTTCCTAGTTAGCTAAGTTATTCTATCTCTGTACGATGTTATTTGTTATAAACTCCAGGCACATTTATGCAGAACTTCATGTTATGACTTTAAAATACTTTATTTGCGTCGACGCAGCATAGAACATAAGAACGTAAAGTTTACGTTTACTTAAGCGGCGGACCGTTGCACTATACGTGCAGATTCTTCTTTCACAATAGAACGGCTTTGATGTTTGCCAACTAAACGTGACGGAACTGTACATGAATCTTTTTTGTAATTTATGATCTCTAAATTTCAATTTCTTTTTCTGTATTCATAGAAAAATTGCCTTTTTCTCCGGTATGGATGTAGTATATAAAACTGATATTCTTACAACAGGAGTTGTTATTGTTACTGCTATATTTTGTGCTATCAACACCAATCTTATTTCGGTTTGTTATGTGTATTCCAGTGTTTTACATTATCCGATTCGAATCAATTGTGTGCATATATGCTCATTCTTTAATGACAAATTGTGGTTTTTAGACATCTGTACCGGTCAGCGATATCTCTCTGTTACCAATATTTGTATGATAAAATCACATTCTTTTTTCTAAATGAAATTTAATCAAATTGAAGATGAATGTTCTTCATGCTTCTGTTGGTATTAACTGAATTTAACAAATTTTACAAAAAGCTTCATTTGAATCATTGGCAATGAAAAACCTGGAAGAAAATTGAGAAGGCCAAAATGGATGTTTGAGCTGAAGTAGTTTTCTCGAGGCAAAGATTTTTTCAATTTGTAGAGAATTTGTTCAATATTCGAAATCTCCTGAAGCACGTCAAAAATTATAGCTGTGTTTTTGGCATCTGACAAGTACTAAGATTGTAACCGTTTAAATAGCAAAACTCCAAGTATCTAAAAGTGCGGTTCTATATCTACTGATATAAGATGCCCTGTTGATAAATGGAAGAGTTATGTCTTTCTCCCCCAACTATAAACACTTGAGCATTACTGCTGAGACAAATAGTAGAAAGAAATTGTCTCCAGAGATGAGAAAAAATAGTACGTGTATGATCATGTTACTGCCATCATAATTCTTTTGAAAGAGACATTTTTTCCTGACATACTTATGAGCTCAAAACCTTTTTTGATTGAGACAACACAATGAATTCATTCATACTTTATCTGAGTAAATTTCAAATATCTAATTTTTTAGAACCGTTTACTATTACTTCTAATATGACGCTGAGACTTTTGATATACTCATATAAACGACCAAACGAGGACCACAAAATCGACTTTTTGCAATAAATTGAAATCAACCGTGGACCTTCAGTTAACTTGTTATGGATAAAGCGGGAATTAGTGACCCTGGGACGGAAACTTACCGTTAATATATAGTTAGACTGCATCCTGACTAACTAGCTAGGTCAGAGACAGAATAGTTCGGCGGTACACTCTACTGTTAACCTACAAAATCATTGGGCGCCACTAACGATAGACGATTGTTCCTAAATAGTAAGGGTTCGTCGTAAGTCAACTACACAGATTGTTTGGTAAGCTTATGAAATTTGTTGATACTTTCTTTATACTTAAAAGAAGTGAACTCAAAAGATACACTCGGTATATTGAAGCTTGCCTTTGTGGTCCCGAAACCTGGGCAGGGGCCTCAGAGATTGCCGAACTCCCAGTAAAACATCCAAACACAAAAATATAGATTGACAAATATATATTGTTAACAAGATAAAAGGAAAGAATGGTATCCGATTTGATACATGAAATAATCTTTAAACTTGAAATCGTGTTGTAAGCTAAACAAATTTGTATAAATACGTCAACTGACTTACAAAATAAATAAAAGAATCGGACTCCTTTAGAGAATACAATCTGGATAAACAAAATAAACAAGAAATGAATTAATTTAGTTTAGTATCCATCGGACTGGTTAATTTGCGCCCAGACAAACAAAAAGTTATTTACAAATAAACAAATACTGTATTTACATAAAAGAACTCTGTCTAACTTATCAGGCCTTTTAAATCGTATCATTTACTTAAAACCAGCAAATAAATGGTTAAACTGCTTTAGCAAGAAGAATAGCGTGGCGTCTCAGTACAAACAAATCGTCGCTTTGCTACTCGATATAATTTATATACTCGAATTTTGTTGCAAAATTTCTAAAACGCTTGTTTCAGAGGGTTGCCAGGCAAAACCTTGCTTTATTTATAATTTGCAATGATGCCCAATAAGCTAATTTAGTCGAACGACGCAAAGGTTTACTTACAGCTAACAAACAAACGAATGCGGTCAGTTCTCTTTCCTAAGGAACAATGGAATTCGTACTATAACACAAGCCTGAACTTACGCTGTCGGTAGTAACTGCTAATCCGTGAGTGTATTGAGCTTCTTAGAATTTTGTTGACACGCAACACATGATTTAATTCAATTATCGCACAATTGTTTTAAAATATAGACTTGATGCAAGATTTACAAATCTCCAAGACACCGCTGCCAGTTCGATGGCTAAACGTCCAGAAGAACTGGACGAGCAACGTTTATCGCACAGGTCTCGATTAAAATAATTAATAATCAAAGGGTTATCTCTAGAATTCACTATAAATTTCTTCAGCTTTACAACGGCTGAATAAACGATAATAAATATCTTAACAAGATACAGAATAATAAAAATCATTATTATAAAAATCATTATCATTTATGGCTTATGAACGAGATTCAGTTCCATTGAGTTTCTTATTGCTGCGTGGTCACGATGACATAATCCGTGAAATCTGATCATAATAAGATTAACGGTAAACGATAGTCCTCTGGAACTTAACGGAAACTTATTGAGGCAAAGTTCTATCAGCAAAAGCTGCACGGGAAATCTACATATCAAAACAGGTTTCTACAATAGGCACTGAAAAGTTCACAATAAGAGATACGACAAACAGGAACTTGTTTACAACGATAACTATACCCATGCAAACTGTATTTTAACTGACGATACGGAAAGCAGAACCGTAAAGGCCGTCCAGCGCGGACCTCAGACGGGGGAGTCTTTTGAGACTTAGTGCGGCGTACTGACTGCTGGATAACAGTAAAAGCTTTGACGTGTGCAGCGGGTTTTGAAGCCTGACTTTCTCGTATGCCACGGCCTCGTTTGTCAAAGCTGTAGAATTGCAGCATTTGCATTACATACCTTACATTTTATTAAGAATTAATAATAACATGTAATTTGTTAATAATAAGTAAATATAACAAGTCCTATTATGTGCAGTTTTCAATTATGAAGATTTTCTGTATTTACATAATAGTTGTAAAATCAACTGGAAAGATAATATAAGTATAAGTAAAAATTAACATTGAGTTTTCTATAATACACCTGGATAAGTCACCACCCTGTATAAGAGGTTACACGGGAGATGCGCTCATGAAAATATAATATTACATTGCTATTTATTTATCGAAATGCTCTCTTTCATGATAGAGAGTCCTAATTTCTTAGAATAACACAACAAATTGTGTGCTTTATTTAGAGAGATAAAGTTTTTAGTTATAACACCGACATGTCATGAGATAGACTGATTTCAAAAGGAGACAATGTAAAAGGTTTACTGTTAAGTGTTGGCGGCTTCCAGTCATATGGGCATCTAACTAGAAAGTAGTATTATAGACAATACTTATGCAACATTGAGTGCTCCTCAAACGAAATCTGTAAACTTTAAAAAACTTTTTAAAATGGCATTCTCATGTTATTTAGTTTCGAAAACAAGTATTTTCAAAGTCATACCTGATAACACACAAAAACATCTTTTTCTAGCTGCGGGTCCAAGCAAAAGACTCTTTTTGAATTCCCTTTTTACTATTTAAACTTCTTGGGTAAATTTTAGTATTATGTTTCGACTATGGTTTCGTCTATTGTTTTCCCTGTTTTTATCCTTATGCTGTTAGTGAACACTTTGATCCGTTTTAACATTAGATAGCTTTGCTATTTTTTCTTTTTGTCAAAACTATCTGGCTTGCAAATCAGTTTATTATCATAAAACACAATTATCTTGTTTATTCTATACCTGCAGGAAGGAAATAATAGAAAAGTACCAAGAGATTAATAATTATTTAATATGCTATCGAATAGACTTTTGACAAACGGGTGTTTCTCCAATGAGATATCCTGCATTTGATAGACATACATGCAGATGTTACGCAAAACACCTGCTTTAAAGTGAATTTAGGTATCTTATCAGAATATACCGTTCAACGAACTCTGAAGGAGTCGTTACTAAAATTGCGAAGTC
This sequence comes from Ignelater luminosus, assembly GCA_011009095.1. Classification (NCBI taxonomy): domain Eukaryota; kingdom Metazoa; phylum Arthropoda; class Insecta; order Coleoptera; family Elateridae; genus Ignelater; species Ignelater luminosus. The sequence continues at coordinate 120,256 of VTPC01006797.1, read as the reverse complement.
TGTCTGTCTGTGTGTCTGTCTGTCTGTATGTCTGTCTGTCTGTATGTCTATATGGATGTCCGCATCTTTTGTCAAATTTTGAAATCTTGACTTCAGATTTGGATTCTACATCAAAAACTAAAGACGACTTGTATCTTCGTTTTTTGATAACTCTTCGGGAACATGGTCAAAATGGCGGCCGAAAATTGAAAAATTTTCAAAATTTTTTTTTTACTTTAGAATCGTATTTTACATCAAAAAATAAGACAAACGTGTACTTTTAGTTTTTTGATATCACCTCGGGAACATGGCTGCCGAAGTCTGAAAAAAGTAACAAAACGGAGTTCGTTGTGGTTATGCTTTGGATTCCCAAATGTTTTTTATCTGTCTTTAATATTTTATTTTGTGACTAGTAAGAGTTATTTTTTGTATTTATAAGTTTAAAGATTATGTGTTTTTAATACTTACTTGATTATTTAATAGGACGAGTTGCGTTTAGCTTCTTATCAGTAATATTTTATTGTAAATATAAGTAGAAACTCGTAATTTAAACACTGACTGTGAAAACAGCAATATAAATAAACCATTATACAAAATATAAAATTCTAAAACCTACATTAAAATTAAAAACACGCAAAAGAGCTAATGTTTACACTTCGAGCGAAAACTAAATGTAAATAATATGACGCTTACCTGGTACAAAGTCGCACGTTTTAAGTTTAAAATCGATATTTTTACCGCAAATTCCGCGCTTAAAGATAAACAGGCAACATTTAAAGTCTGCAATTTTAAGCGCTTCCGCTTCGCTCCGCGTTTTAAACGTTAACCTAATGCCTTTAACAGCCATCTCTCGTTTTGATGGAGGGTTAACCCGATGCTTCAGTTAAAGTTCATTCTCTAACTTAGTTTTGAAGTGTTTTATGAATAATTCATGAAAGATTCTTTTTGAAAAATGTCCATTAATAAAATTTAATAAATTAACAAAAAAGATTGCGGGGAGATACTCTTTATAGACTACGTTATTGAAAAAAAAAGGAACTGCAAATAAAGTTTACGGCATTATGGTTAGAAGGAAATAAGAAAAAACAAAACAAACAAAAGAAAAGAATTTCTCAATTGAAACGCGGCTCGCTGAAGTGTAAGTACAGAATTTCACGTCAACATTTCAAAACCTTGTTTTCAGCTTCGTCAGTCGAATATTCTATTCATTCTTTAAAGGAAATTTCAATTTCTTTAATTTAATCTTGTAGGGATAGTTACGTATCTTTCACGATTCAAACGCTTTTTCTTCAGCATCATTTTAGTATATTCTAACAAGTACGACATTGACTAGTCTTAAACCCTTAAGGTTATTTTCAATGAAAATTAGAAATAAACAAAATAAAGTGCTATACAATTTTAAATATTGGATGCTGCTCACATTACTGCATAATTAAATCCACCTTCTTTATTACATGATTACAGTACTGCTTGTAGAAACTTTCGCCAGAGATGAAAAAGAAATAATTTATTCATTCCTGGAATCTTTAATTTAATTAGAATTTAATTAGAATTCAGATTAAACTTGACTTTTGAAAAGTCTCACAAAATTGGATTTTACTCAAAATAGAAGTATCTCAAGGATTCACAATAGTAATAGACAACACATATTTACTATGTAACCATATACACAGTGTTCATAAATGCACCCGATGTCCTGGTTGTCCAAACCTGTCTTATAGCTTCTCTGATTCTCTCACTATGAATGTTTTTGTTATAAATCTAGAAGTCCCTTAGAGCAGTTATAAATAATGAGAAAAGTTTGTTTTGGTAGTGATTATACCTACAAAGTGTTCAGGAATGTTTCTGAGTCCAGTTGGAATCTAATTTTGATGTGCCGCCTTGTTGATTCATCTCAACAACTACTACATATTTATTTTCTGTCAGTTATCAATTGCAAATGTCACTGTCCTGCATTTAGCAATTTAGTTAAATCTTGTACTGAAATTTGTTGTATTGTTCCACATTTTATTTATTATTTGGTTTTTATTTATTTATTGTTATTTATTATTGTTTATTAACAACTAATTTTAACTTAATTCTTAAAAAAGCATAAGATTAGGCAACCATCATCACAACGATGCAATGCGTAGGACCTGACAAACACTCTAACACATATCCCGTTTTTCAAAATGTGACAAATGCAGCCTCAAGCATGATTTCACAGCTCACTTGCCCCAGAAACTTTTATAAACACTTTGTATAATTAAGGATTTTTACAAATAAAATATTAATAGTATATTATTCAACAAGCACATAATGCCCATTATATGCGAGTCGAATACGACGTTTTATCTACGATTCTAACACTGCTGAGGAAGATCTGGAGGTGTATTTTCCTGAGCGAAGCGATGTCCAATTCTTGAATATGCAGAGGTCAATGAAAGTAAACAATATTCACAAAGAGAGTGTTAGACCTGGAATACTACCCAGATAGCAGAAATAGTGTGAAACAAGCTTAAAGTCATGACAAGGGTGCAAGCTTGATTCAAGGTTGCCTCGATAAGCCTGAAAGCTTATATCGAGCTTGTATCAAGCTTCCTAGTTACCAAATGCAAGCTTGCAGTAAGCTTGTTTTGTAAGCTTACAACAAGCTTGTCTAGCACGCCTGCAAGCATGCATCAAACTTGAAATAAGTAAGTTACACATATACTTGATTCAAGCATGAATTAACTTTACAATAAGCTTGAATTTAACTTGTTTTTAAGCTTAATGTAAGCTTTTACTTAAAAGCCTAAATCAAGGAAAGAAAATTGAAATGCTTAAAATGCAATTACACTTTTATAATATTATATTTAATATTCACTATTCTAAAACAAAAAAACAAATTAGTAAGAACAGCTTTTGTTTAAATTAATTTTTTACACGAAATTATAAATATTTTTGTAGATTTAATGGTAATTATTTAATTAGGGTTCGCACTTTTCCAATTGCAAATACGCTTTCAGTAGTAAAAATCCTCTTCGAGAAAAACTAAATACACATATTTACAGTATCTACACCATATACACAATATAATATTATATTAAGTTTATATTTTGTACGTCATACTTATATATTATTTACAGCATATTTACATTATACCAACCTAAACACTATATTCACATTATCTACACTATATAATTTATTTAATGTAGGAAATATATTAAATTGGTTCTATATTTTGATTCCTCAGGTTGCGGTGCTCTGTAAAGAAAAACAAAAAATTAACATAATATAGTTTATAAACCAGTACATAATGGCAAGAAATCAAAAGATAGAATAGTGACTGATCTAAGCCACGTAAAATATGATAAACAAAATCAAAGAATTACTAGACAAAAAAACTAAAATTTAGTTTCTCAACTAAAAATACACAAATCATTATTTTATTACATTTACACATAATTATTTACAAATTCTTTTTACAAATAAATTTACAAGCAGGGGCATTTATCGCGCCGCGCTTAAGTTTATCGTCCTTCGAATTTTGTAATAAGAAATGTAAAATTTGCTTACGTTTACTGTTAGTAAACTTTTGAAGTACCATCAGAGTAACAATTTGAGTTTTTTCAAAAGCGCCTTAAAAAACAAAACAATAGCTAATAAAATTTATTATTATGGGCCGGATTTGTAACAAAGTCCACACATGGTCATTAGATTTAGCTGACTTTTCAAAGAAAAGACCCTTTAGGACAGCCGAGAGACAATAAATTATACAAGCAGGTACTTCAACTGACAAATGTGTATAGAAATGAATATTGTTTTTGCTATTTTCTTTCTTTTCATATATTTAAGGAAATAACCTTTTTATAGTGCAAGAAATATTCTAAATATAAAACATTATAATCGCATATAAGTATACTGTAAAAAAAAGGAGCAGTTAATTTTTAATCACTTTTCCATAACTAGCTTCGCTCATAGGCGCGGGGCCTCTCAAAGCGCTGGGCCCGAATACTTTTGCATAAAAACAGGCTACATATTAAAACACAGAAAGGGCAACATCTTCAAGAAATAAAGATTGTCAAGAGTTTTATGATAATTCACCACGTACTTGAATTGTAACTATATTATTCTGTTGTTTAACTTTAATTTTCTATAATAAATCTACTATACTTTTTACATTAATGTGTACCCATTTGTACCCAGTGGGTCGTTTACGACCCTTTACACACATAATTTTAGTACTAGTTATTTTCCGTAAAATAAGAGATGTAGAGTGTCGATATTATCATTTTTGTTGTAATAACTTGAGATTTATTTTAAAATAATAGATTTTTGTGTTTATTTACGGACATGCAGTTAGTCGAAAACCTTTAAATTCTACGATTCTAGGAGGCTAATAAACAACTTTTTTTCGAATACTTGTAGTAGTTGTAGTTGGTGAAAGATTTATTGCATTTTACGGTCGGAGCACAAAATTTGTTAGAGCACTTAGCCCTTAGTGGGTGTATAATCCATATTCAATATAGCTATTAAGTTAAAATTGTAATTTGTGTGTATTATTTAGTTTTAAAGTAACATTCCAATCAACTTAGAATTTTTTAAACAATTTTTACAGTGATATAAGTCCATAAAATGCCATAAATTAAGAAAAAAAATTAATTTTTAAAAACAATTAGCGAGCATTAGTGGGCAAATCAACTCCGATAAAGTGCGCGATGGAGCCGCTCAACGTCAAGCTTAATTCAAGCTTGTTATACACTTGAAACCAAGCAAGCGAGTTGCGCCGGCGTTGTCGCTTAAACGTCAAGCTCATAACAAGCTTACTGTACACTTACCAAACCAAGTAAGCGAAGTAAGCGTATATCAATCCAAATGTAAGCTTACAGTAAGCTTTCATGCTATCAGGGAAGGATCCTCTGAAGACGATGTCCAAATTTTTTTTCTAACAATAAATAGTTTGAGATTATAACAATTTCTATTTTGTTATATCTATAAATAGGCAACCAACAAAACACCGCCAGTGAATAAAATCTATACAATTCACTAGTGTTTTATGAGTATGGTTATATGGCTATGGTTACGCGTATAACGACTATATTATTGGAGAGTCGTAGATAAAATAAATAATAATTAGTTACCGTTGGCAATAAATTGGAATAATCATTTGAAGAGTTTTTGTATTACACAAGGTATAACATACAACTTCAGTTTAATAATCAAGACTAATTAATTTAAAGATTGTGTATTATCTGAATAATAAACGATTGTGTTCAAATTTTTTCTATTTATGCCATTGTAGTCTAAACTGGATTTTATTTGTTTGTATACGCAAATTACGATTTTAAATCAAAAGATAACTTGTTTTCAAAACATTTGTCCCCGTTATCTATTATTTATGATGATTAATTATAATGATTTCGTTTTCAGGGCTTCTCGTATCTACCACTCATGGGACTCGTTCTATAAGGCTTGGTGTCTTCAGTCTTAAATAAGCGACAGGTAATTCTAAAAGTCAATTATGGTTTTAATTTACAATTAATATGATTATTTACTCCAATAGAAATATTTTTTAATTTAGTAAATTAAAAATACTGAATTAATAGGTAAATAGAAGTTGGTGCCGTAACGAAAACTCCACAAGAGAGTACTGTATATTATGATACTATCTAATATTAGTATAATTAAAGAATATTCTGACAAAAAAAAATAATACAAAATACCATGAATATTTTAAATTAAAGCTGAAAATAATTTTTATGTACCATCAATCAATAATATACGTATTTACACCTCATTTTCGGGCGTAAAGAAAGTCTTTATAGTCCCCGGGCCATAAGATTCTTCTTGTCCCTCCGACGTCATTATTAATTACATTACCGTAATTACAAAGGTAATATTTAGCTAAACTAACTGTTTTTTATTGCAAACGATTTACATATATAATCTGGGTATCACTTTTATAATATAGGTTGTTTATTTATCAAGGGCGTAAACAAGGCGGTTTTAAATAAAATTTCGATCGTACATAAGGTTGTGAATGCACCTCAGGCGTAACAAGCGTTTTTGGTTCTTGTCATGTTATAGCACCGGTGCTTCGCATCTCGTGGTATAATTTTCACGTCACAGGTTAAAACGCCTTGTTTACGCCCTTGATACATAAGTAACTATTTTACCAAATCATAATTCTTTTTTCTTTATATTATCTCAAATATAATTTATCCGATGTAATTAATAAAAGAAATTTTATTTAACATAAGAGTTGATTTAATTGCAAAAATAGAATAAATTGATTATGTATTAGTATCGACTTCACTTTTTCTTCACCTACGATTATACAGAGCGAGTCAAATATCATGATCACTCTATCAACCTATCAAAATATTAAATGTAGTAAAAAAAGTTATTAACAAAAGTTTTAATGCAACGCCCTTCTTATAACTGAATAAATCTTGATTTTGTCACCTTCTTGCGTAAGAATGCAGGTTGACTTTCAATCTTCAAATAGCGCCCTAAAATGAAATGCAATTGTAGTTTCAGCAAGATGGCGTACCAACATATTTTTCAATTAACAATAAAGAATACCTAAACAACGTTGTTTCTTAAAGACGAAATGAATAGAGTGCATCTATTAACTGGTCTACTAGGTTTCTAGACTTAGCTTCACCAGATCTTTTTGCCTACTAAAAATATTGATTTTCAGATTGTTTCTTTTACAAGAAACAATTTGAGAAAGATGCAAGCCTTGTTTTTATTATCAATTTTTGTTGTTTTGTTTTTAATTTGTTTTGAAAGAAAGGTTACATATTCGAACATCGACTTTAACTTTATTTCTGTTTGTTTTAATTTGCTTTTCCCTTCAGTTCTTTTTGTTCCTGAATTTCTAATTTGTATCAAAATTGTTTCCTGTCTACTTGGCAAAAAACACTTTTCTTTCTGTAATTGCGTTTTTCTTTAAAAAAATGTTTTGAAAGCCTACAATTGCATTACATTTTCGAATTTCAGGAAATTAAAGAATTTGAATGATACCAATGTTGGAGTATGGTGTTATTTGAAAATCAAGTCAATTCCCACCCTTACGCAGGAAAGAAACAACAAAATTAAAATTGAATATTATCCAGCATATGAGGCTTGGGTAGCCTTGAAACTTTTGTTAATAACCTTTCATCACTATTTATACAGCGTTCAGGATGTTTTTGGGTCGTATATGGCTTTGGAACAATGACAGTATTGTAAACCGAGCCGTTTATATATTAACGCGGTTTGTAAAATCTTATTGACGCTTATTAATGTGCTTATGGTTATGATTTGATGACAGTTTAACCTGACGCTGTTGTTTTGTTTGTAACTCTGTAAATATAAGAAAACTTGATTTCTTTTTAACAAAACAAGACTAATCGGTACTAAACGTTTATGCAAAATTTCTGAACGTGCAACAGCGCCAAATGCAGTCGCAGGTACAGCAATTTTCAAAAAGAAAAAGAAAACACTTCCAACCTAACAAAATGAAAGCATGGCCTGTTACGACCCAGAAACATCGTGAACGGAGTAATATTCTGCGATCGAAACAAAATGAAATCGAATTTGGCCATGACTCATACCATGTGACAACGCTGTTAAGAGAGTAGATAGCGGTTGTCAGTTATTAATTGCTAGGTTAAATCAGTATTCAAATTCAATTTGATATTTCAAGATGGCAATTAGAAATTAAGATCTGAATAAATCAATAGATATTTGCAAAGAACACTGCCACATAGTACGAATCATGTCCCGCTTCGACTTTGTTTTTTTTCGATGACACGATATTTTGATGGGTAAATACGATGATCATGATATTTGACTCATCCCGTATCATCAACTTTAATGTAATGCAAAAAGTGTTCTTAATTGCTAGCTGAGTAAACAAATGAAGGTTTATGTAACATATCTATCGTTCGTTAAAACAATGTTGTTTATATTTGGAATTTACATTAAATTACTGCCAGCTTTGATAAACAACTATACATTCAATGTTTTGTTTGAATTTTGCATATTGTGAAATTAAGGAACAGAATACCTGTCTTACAGCGTTGGAAAACAATTTAAATGTTTTATGTGCAAAATTAAGGTTTGCAGTATAGCGTAATTTGTAAGTTCGATTTTTAAAGATAAAGTAATCGTTTTTAATACCAGAAAAAAGCAAAGACATGTCCAGAAGTATTTAGTAAATGCGTCCTTACTAGACATTATACGCTACACTTTAATATTTTAAGTAGTTACTGAATCTTCCAAGATTCCATCACCACTTAGAAAGTTGATATCTAAACCTACCATTATTATATACGGACTATTAAGATGAAGTGTGTATCTTAGTGACTTTATGTCTTGTTGCAATACTCTATTGTTTATCAGTAACCTACGATTTGCACTGCACTAGTGTA